>BQKN01063404.1:115965-134366 GCA_022839385.1 Asparagus kiusianus
GTGCTGAGCTAAGCTAAGGGACCTATAGGCAATTTTATACGCCTACACCGGATTGTAGACGAGTTACACGTCGGGATATTTATGGAACCGCCTCGGGGTTATCCTGAGCCGATGTTCCTGTGCTGGTCATATTTGCGGTGACCCTTGAATGCTCACCATCTTCGACCATCTTCCTTCTTCGTTGGAAACGCCTATGCCTTGGTTTTGGCGTTCCATTGCTGAGCCTTTCGAACACAGAGACTCTTTCGGGGACTGTCTTGACGCAGTTGCATTCCGACAGTACTGCCCGAATGAGCTTTGAGCAAGGACATTGTGTTTCGAGCCTTCGAGGGCTCCTCTTTCTGGTTTTATTCGTACCGCCGACACGATAGTACAGCTCGTCCGTTTGAAGGTCGGAGCAAGCTATCGTGTGTTGGCACGATCTCTCAGGTATAACGTTGTCGTCATCAGATGACAACGTTTCCTTCTGAGGAATAATTATCTTCTTCGGACCATCCAGAGTCACACGCCTTGAAACGCGCCTTTGTGGGTGTGAATCTTCAGCGGGCTCTTGCACTTCAATGCGCAGGGTTGTGCGCTTGGGTGCCACAATTTTCTCCAAGTGTTGAGGGTTGCAGTGACCCCCATCATGTTGCATTTGTTGGGGCTTCTTCATTGGCCCCAAGCGTTCTTGTACTGGAGCTTTACCTCGTTCCTTCGGAAGTGGGCCGAGGCGCTCCAAAACTGATTTTCTCTTCTGGGATGGTCCTGCGGGATCTCCCTGAGCAGTTGCAGAAATTACCGGCTGTTTGGATTGATTTGCCGGGTGTTGAATCTTCGGAGGCTGCGGTTGTCGCTCCTTGGTCTGAACCGTTGCTTCAGACTTTGGCCTCCAAACCTTGCAAGTTGGTGGCGGCTTTTTGACCACCTCCTTCTGCAGCTTCCGACGGGCTTCTTCAGCTTTGGCCCGTGCTTGCGCCGATAACGCGCGTCGTTTGTGGATGCGTTCCTCCAATGTCGAGCGATTCCGTTTGACACGGACCCACTCCATTGTCGATGGTTTGGAGGAACCACCCTTCACTTGCTGTTGAGGCTGTTTGCCTCGTTTGTTCTTTAGATCCGCATGGTAGCGGACCCCGTCAACGGACTCCATGGCTTTGGCGAATTGCTTCGCGAGGCGTTGACGCTGCCTCTGGCGGGCTCTCTTGGAGAGAGTCACCACGCCTTCAATGGCGGATTTGACCTTCTTTGAGGTCGGTAGGGCCTCACTCAACGCAGCTTCGGCGTCGATTGGGGTGAGGTCGTCGTTGGTGGCTTCCACTTCATCGCACCAACGGACTTTTCTCCTGGAAGAGAACTTCTGGAACTTCTTGGACTTAGGGGAGGAGGTAGATCCAGACGAGGACACGTACTCCTCATACTTCTGTTGGTCGAATTCATACTCGTCCTCCTCCACGACCGGGATCGAGATCCGCGGCTGCGACACTCCGATCTCGGCAGCGAGATCGGCGGCTCCCACTGTGGTCGCCAGATTGTTCGCGGGAAAAATCAGATTCTTCTTCATTGACGAACTCATTGCACTCAATGTTAACAACTTTTTGCGTTTACAAAGATCCGGTCTTTTTATAAGAGCCGGTTACAACGAAATTCAAAACAAATAAAGAAAAATTACAACTTTCCTTATTTAACGAACAGATCGCGAGCTCCTGTTTTGCGGTCACTCGCTATGTGGGTTGTTTGCCTGTGCCGGGGTTGATTACCGTGGACCACCGTGTAATCTCGATCCAAACAGATCTACGCGGTATAACGGGTATTATCCCACCAAGGAGATAATAGCCGGGAGGGATCGTTTCACCAAGGAAACGACCGCTCGAATCTCGGGATCTAAGAACCAAGCTTAGATCCGGAGTAGAACAACGTAGATCTGAGGATTAGCCTCTTCGAACTCCTGCCTTGTTTGTTGCGGGTGCTCACCAAGAACTGAATCCGAGGGTCTAAGTCTCCAAGCCTTCACAAATCCGAGTTGAGGTGACAATCCGGCAGAGTTTCAGCTCTTCAGAAGTTCAGAAAAAGTCCTCTCAAATGAACAACCACCCCCCCTATTTATAGGATACCTGAACTGTGTCCGCGTGCACAAGAGGGAGGGGGGAACACCCGGCCACCTTGGGGTGGCTCGACTCATGCCGAGACACCCTGGGGTGGTTCGGCTTTGGCCGAGCCACCCCGGGTTGGCTCGGTTCAGGCCGAGTCCGCGGGTGTGTCGTGTTTCGTCGTTTTCCGGTGTTTTTCGTCATTCGGTTCTTTGTTTGATTCACCCGGACTTTGATTTGATAGCCCGCGTCTTTATTTGGCAGTATTTCCGCCTCAGTGTTTGAGTACAAATCCTATTTTGTTGTTGGACGACTCGTTGATTTTCCGAACCGTTGGATCGATTCCACATGCGAACGTATTCCGTTGCTTGTGTGCGGTTCGTTGGCTTCGTAGCCTCGTTAGTCCGCTTCGTTGCTCGAACGTCCGTTGATTTGTCGATTTCTTATGTCGAGCTATGCTAAGGGACCCATAGGCAATTTTATACACCTACACTCCCAACTCTATGAAACAAAATACCAATCTAGATTCTGAAAATAATCAACTACATGTGGAGTTCTACAATAACTACAAAATATGATAAGTAACTAAATGGATAACTAAGAAGTCCCATCAACCTGCGACTCTCCGTGCGCCAGACTCGCTACCTGAAAGGGGGGAAAATAACGAGCGTCAAAGCGCTAGCGAGATCATCACTACCTCTCCCCAGGGGAAGGGGTAGGAGTATATAAGAAAATAGAGTCAGTACATACATATATCAAATCATTCATATAACTCTCTATGAATGAATAACAAATAATCAATGATAAATACTCCAATCTCTAACATAAAGAATAATCATCTCATCTCGAACTACGTCCGAGTGACCTGCTCTATAATAAGAGGATATTAACAATTGCTAAAATAAATATATCTGTCGTTCATAACGGGTGCATCAAAATGTCAAAGGAAATACCCTATTCGCGGGTAATTTATCATCGAAGTAAAGCCTACAACTGATCAAATATTTATGTGTGCATGATCTTGTACTATAGCGATACTTTTGTAATGCTCATTACTCAATCGCTCTGCGGTAATAGGGTTTATTATTTTCCTATTCCGGATATATATAATAACGATACTGTTGTTATACTATTACTCAATCGTTCTGCGGCAATAGGTTTTATCTCCCTATCCCGGATACATGAAATAACGATACTATTGTAATACTCTTACTCAATCGTTCTGCGGCAAATAGGTTTTATCTCCCTTTTTTCGGATACATGAATTAACGATACTTTTGTAATACTCTTACTCAATTGGCCTGCGGCAAATAGGTTTTATCTCCCTATTTCCGGATACATGAATTAACGATACTTTTGTAATACTCTTACTCAATCGTTCTGCGGAAAATAGGTTTTATCTTCCTATTTCCGGATACATGAATTAACTATACTATTTCATATGTATTCATTAGCTCAACGTGCGACAAAAAGTATGTTAACAGAACATAATCTAAGTGTACGTGCACATATCTCGGTGTGCGTGTCCATATCTGGTGTTCGTCATCATCCCAGATTTTAAATAACTTTTAAGCATTGTATATAATAGTACAATATTGAGAAACTCTCTCAAAAATAACAAACAAGAGCGAAACTCAAGAAACCTTTACGTAAAATATCAATTTATTTCAAATCAGCATATCTGCAGTTTTCTGCAGAACATATCATTAGTAAATTGAGAATATCTTTCTCTGGAAAAACTCTTTTTAAGAATAATTTTTCTTTTTGGAAACTAGACTCACATAGCTATCATTTGATACTGATTTGGCTCATTTTGGAGTTCATATGATACTTCTAATTTCCAGTCAAACATTTTATTTGTGCAGCAGATTTTCTACAGAACCTATCATCAGTAAATTGAGCATATCTTTCTCTAGGAAAACTATCTTTAGGTATGGTTTTCTGTTTTGAAAACTAGATTCATATATCTTTCAATTAGAATTAGTTTGGTTCAATTTGGATTTCATTTGTTATTTCAAATTTCTAGCTCAATAGTAGTTATGTGCAGCAGATTTTCAGCAGAACATAACAAGCATGATTATTTGCACAAGAAATCATATGTAAACCTTCAATCATGCACGAAACTTTAAAACGAAGAATAAGACATCTAAATTCAGATAAACAATATTTTAAATTATTTTTAGATCTTAAAATACTTCTGTAAATTCGTGCTTAATCTCTTTAACATGAAAAGACCTAGTCTTTATACATATATACAAAAGATCTAATTTTTATACACAAATTAATTGATTAGGCTCTATAAAACTCATTAAAAACTCTTTAAAAATATTTTAAAAACTAGGAGGGGGATTAGTAGAGAAGATACTCGCCTATGGTTGTAGGAAAACTTGTTAGAAGCAACGTCGAAGGAGATCTCCACTCCAAAAGCCAAAAATCAACAAAACCCAACTTGAAAGCCTCCAATCTTCTCCAAGAATTCAAAATAGGGTTTATGGCGGTTTGGTGGCTGCTAAGATTCTTAGATATGATAAAAGAAAGAAGTTTTCATGAAAAATACAGGTATTTATAGAGGCAAACCCGAAACAAACTTGTTAGACCCGAACCAGGAAACCTAATCTGACTAGGAAAATACCCCTTCGGTATTTTTAGCTGTAACGTTTTTATCCGACCTCAGAATGAGGTAATCTAAGACTTGTTGGAAAGCTGTTGAAGAGACCTACAACTTTGGTCTTTTATACTTTTACAAATTCTAACTGAATTGGTGTGAAAAATATAAAAACTCATAACTGGTCATTATTCCCAGATTTTCACTCTTGGCCTTTGTGCATGTTTTGTGCATTTGCACTCATATTTTCACAAATATACATTGAATTAATCTCAAATCAATTTTTATCATATCCAAATATCAAAATATATTATTTTTTACCATATAACATATTTATCATTATTTATCATAAAATATTCAAATTTACGGGGTTTTACAGTTATAGCGCAAATCCAACCATCCTCCAATTATGGTACTATATTTCTTGATAAAATACATCCAACGTAATATCACTTAACTAGAAATTAGCATCAATAATGGAGTTTGTAAATCATATACAAAACATGAGACCTAACATTTGTCAGTGAGGAAGTTGGTCATATGGATGTATTCCTCTGAACCAAGAGGGACATTCTAAGAATAAATAAAAGCTTTGTGATATCTCTACTACGGTGGTGGTAGTTAAAGAATATGGCAGATGTAGTCGAGTGTGGTCATGATCTCCTTTCCTCTGATGGTGGTCTTAGCCTTAAAGGAACCATAAGCTCATGTGAAATAGATATAGAACTCGTGAAATAGATATAGTTATATACACACATATTTGTTTCATGTTTATATGTGCTTGAAATGATTTCATTAAAATTAAGTTTTAATAGGTTCATGTCCGTTCATATTTCTGCAAAACAGATGAGTTTTCACAAATGGGAAATGCAATTTAAGAAATGTTTTTCTAACATGTTCTATTACATTTTTATAACAATTTCCCGAACTTTTATCATTTTTGGAATTAATTTATTATATCAATTTGATTTTACAAAATCGAGTGTTTTAACACTTTTCAGAATCTAAAATACCTATCTTATAATAGTAATATCTCACAAACAAAAAGTGAAATTTCATAAATTCTATCTTTGACATGTTTATCTACATGTTTAGAAACATTCCTTAAAATTTTATAATTTTTGGAGTTGATTTACTATTTTTAATTACAAAATCAGATACGCAAAATTTCTGAATCTACCGTGCATGTTTTTAAGTCGACTGCAAATAGTATAAGTCGACTGTGAACAATATAAGTCGACGTAGCAGATGTTTTTTCAGTCTGTAACGGATAGTTTATAAGGCGACTCATGAATAGTACAAGTCGACTTATAACACTGTAACGGCTAGTTTTCCAGAATGCTGGATTTTTGGGTTTTTTGTCTTTTTGCTTGGTTTTCTTGGTTTTTGGGATTTGTCTTGTGATCCTATAAATACCCCATGCCTCATAACTTCTGAAAAAAATTAAGAAAAGTTTTAAAGAGAGTTTATAAGTTTGTTTAAGGGTGTTTAAAGTTTTTGTTTCATGTTTGGTTAATGTGAAGAAGTTTACACAAGAGGAAGAAGAGATCATCATTTTGTGTTTGGGCTTTCATCTCATCTCTCTCATTCTTATTTTTTATTGGAGAAGTTTTCTAAACTCAATCTCTAGTTATTTATATGTTTGATTATCATTTCCATAAGCTAGACTTTAATTGAGTTTATATTTCATTTTCACTCATTGTTTACACACACCGACTTGAGCTTAAGTATTTTCATACATAGTTGTGAGTTTGTAACATTGAGTGTGGGCTTACATTGAGTTCTCATATATTGTAGAGAAAATATATTTTCTTGTGCTTAATTATGAGATCACTTTATAATACACAAGTACACTGAGAGGAGTGTGTGGTTAGAGACGTGGTCGATACCAAGAGGAGTGGCGTCAGTAGTAAAGGCTAGAGAGAGGTTGTAAATCCAAGCACTTAAGGGAGGCAACACGTGAGAGACCAACAATTGAGGTTGTAGTGTGTGATTACATTGTGAGAGTTTTCGGCGAGCTATAAAACCGAGATTGTGTGGAGTTGTAAACGTCTTCGGTTAGCATTGAAAACCGGTTGAGAAAGTGGAGATCTCCTCGAGGTGAGGAGCGGAGACGTAGGTCAAGGGTTGACCGAACTCTGTGAACATATTATTGTGTTTGTGATTGTTTTTGTGCACTATCTCATTCTCTTTGTATTCATGTTTATATTGCCCTTAGTTTAATTTCATGTCCTTGCATATAATTTGTTGTTTATTATACTTGCTAGGATATAATTATTAATAAGTTTTAAATTGGCATTAAATCGGATTAGATTAGCACATTACCCTATTCACCCCCCTCTATGGAAGTTTTATTTGGTATCAGAGTGATTTCAATAGCTTGTTGTGGGGACGAGTTTGGGGCCCATTTGAAGAAATTAGCCCATAGACATTCACTTCTTAGATTCAAGCTAGATACTGGCTTGGATAAAATATGTTTTAATAGTCTACAAGACCTCTCTCAAAATTTTGAAGATCCTACATTTGACTTGTAGCAAGGATTAAAATACTTTAGCTAAAAACTAGAGGTGTATTGTTGAACGTAGCTCGAGTCATCATGTTTGGGTCGAAATTACCTTCAATCTACTCGACTACTAGAGGTGCACTGTTGAACATAGATTCCTTTATCATAGTCTTGTATTAAAGGCTCCATGATGCTTGCACTCGTCCAATTTTGTGTTTGGAACAAAGTTCTCTCTCCTTAGTGTTGAGGCGAAGTTGAGAGATCAGCGAAGTTTGGCCCATTCTGGATTGTGTGGGCGAAGTTCATCAATTATTAGTGTTCGCTAACTAGTGATGATCTTTGGGATAACACCTTCGGATTTGTACCGTGATCTACGACCGAGATCTCTTGATTGAAGATTCATGAGATATACTGTAGATTTAACTAAATTAAGGCTATGATTTAGTCTCTTTGTCCGGTCCAATCAAATCTCAAAAAAATATGATTTTCTTAGAAGTTTGAATTTGGAGAAGGCTATAAATAATATTGTTTCCCTTCTAAAGTTTCTTACCTTCATCTTCTTTTTCTCCATGTCTAAATCTTCATGCTTAGATCAGAGATGCTTCTAAACATAGAAGCTGAGATAAAATAGCTCCAACAGAAACTTGCCCAAGCAAGAGGCAACCAAGTGGATGAACTCTGCATACTCTGTCGATTGGTGGACTTGCTGTCGGTCGAGAAGGCCAAGCTCAAACAAATTGTTAAACACCAGCTAATGGCTTGGGGAGAGGTAAATCATGATAATGATGCTTAGAGCTTCGAGTGCCATGTTTTATGTAAGACTATTTGACGACTAAGATGGAGATTGAAGAAGGATTTGCAGCTCCACAAGCGAGGACACTTATAGCAACTAGGTTTCACAAATGTGAACCTAAAATGTAACTAGGCGGTCTTAAGTCCGATGTCGAATTTTGGTTGTAAGAAATACTTCTTCCTCTTGACATGTTCTAGTTCGGAACAACAGGGGCACTTCTTGTTCGACAGTTCTTTCTCCTCCCCTGTCATAGAAGTTAGAGAGGTGTAAGTAAGAGTTGTTTGTTTTACATGGGGGAAAGTTTCGCTCCCCAAGTTTTGTGAGATTGGAGGAACATACATATTAGCTTGGTGTAGCTCGTGTATGATCCTCAGCTTTCACATTACCTATAGTTAGGAGTATAGGATAATAGCAAATAGCAATAAATACCCATCAATAAAAATGAATCTTTTTTTCTAAAATTATCCACCTTTGTGTGTTTGATCTCTGTGAACTCTACTTCTTTGGCAAACTTAAACTCTAAATGGAGTTATTGTGTTGGAAGAGAAGTTCAAGCTTCCTTATGTCAGTGATAATCGAATTGAAGTTTTCCATGCAAGATCTCAAACAAATTGAGTTAGAATTTTCTTAGTTTGGATACTTAGTGAAATTCGCCATATCACTTTGGCAAAGTTCGCTTTAGCGCCTTACTAAATGGAGCAAAGTTTACTTACTTGAGAAACAGTCAGCCGGGTGAAGCTCGATAAGTTAGTTAAGCGAGGTCTAGCATGAGGATTTAAAACTTAAATCCTTGATTTCTGCACCTGAAATTGTGGCAAAGTTCTTTCATAGTGAGATTCTCAGCGAAGTTCGAGGCGAGAATCTTTGGTGAGGCTCGATGCAAGATTTTTGGCAAAGTTAAGGCTGAAAATCTTCAACAAAGTTTAGGGTCAGTCTATAAATAGAAATTTTTACATCCTTTCTTCTTCACTTTGATTTTCAAGAATCCTAGCTCTTAGAATTGTTAGATACAGGTGCCCTGCAGGCAATAATTGTATATTGTAACATGACCTACATGAATATAACATCATTGTTCAAAATAATAGTATGCTATTTTGGTCAGATTTCTCTGGTATTTTTAAATACAGATAAAGTCCTTAGAATGATACTAGACTATCAGACATTTCGGATATGATCGTAATGAAGAGATCTGATTTGTCGCTAACGTATATTCTAAAATGTTCCTAGTCGATGAAGTGTTGAAATGAGACATCATCACTTTGGTAAGACTAGTGTTTACTCTATTTCTCCTTTGGAAGGATGATGATCCATCTCTTAGATCATTGATGTGAGACATCAAGATATAGTATACAGGTGACTCATTAGTGAATGAGTTGACTGAACGACTCACTGAGAACATCTAGTTGGTAATTATACTTAACTGTCAAATAGTAGTTCTCAAGTGATATAGTACAAAGTAGTCTCTTGACCTGAGGCATGCCTACAATATCTTACATGTCAGTATAGGTGTACTTAGACTTTTACCTAACCATAGTTCTTTTCGAGTTGTGCATAACGGTTCTTGTTGGGTACATCCCGAGGCATAAGTAGATATTGAGATGCTAATATGGGATTCGTCTCTCCCAATATAGGGGGTTAATGTCATAAGATTGTATGATATAACTATAACCTAGAAATCCTTGGCCGAGGTAAATAAGATAAACTGATTGTTAGTTTGATCTTATAGGTTATGAGTTTAATATCTACAAACACTAATTGAGTAATTAGGGTTTGACAGTTTTCCATACCCTAGGCTTAATAGTTTGACATGGTTTGACGAAGAGACCGGACTGTACGGCATTATCACTGAGTGGTCCTGATAAAATTGTGTAAGCATCTTGCAGACATTTATCACAACTTATACCCGAGTAGTCTTCATGTGTAGCTAGCACCTCTGTTGTACTTGTGGATATGATCCACTGCCGAGTTCTTAAGTTGGGCCGAGTCACACCAAGCGCGTACTTGAATCCTATGAAACACAATTTATAGAGTGATGTGTATGGTTGATACACATATATGATTTTACCGGATACACATAAACGGTTATGTATATCGATAAAATCGGAATGCTATGTGCTTAGAAAATGAATTCTAGTATTTTTCCTATAAAGTTAACTTTTAGTCAACTAGTTGACTTTTTGGTCAACGGTTGACTTTTGGTCAACTCATTGACTTTTTGGTCATATGATGTCTTATTAATCAATGATTAGAAAAATACAAAATATCGTATTTATGAAATATAGTATTGATTTGGTATTCTCATTTATGAAATACACATACCATGTATCTTGAGTCATG
This sequence comes from Asparagus kiusianus, assembly GCA_022839385.1. Classification (NCBI taxonomy): domain Eukaryota; kingdom Viridiplantae; phylum Streptophyta; class Magnoliopsida; order Asparagales; family Asparagaceae; genus Asparagus; species Asparagus kiusianus. The sequence goes on from BQKN01063404.1 coordinate 126,273, forward strand.
AGATGAGTCATTTAGTGGTATGGTTTGAGCACATGGTTTATTAGCACATGGTTTTGAAATGTAATGATTCATAAGATGATTCATTACATGACTCACTAGATTAATCATTGATATTTGATGATTCATTGCATGACTCATAGGATGAGTCATTCATGTTATGAACACATTTCACTCTATAAATATGAGTTCTCTTTCTTATGGAAAGGCTAATGAAAAATTGGTTACGTGGTTTTTTTTCATAAGAGAATAAAAGAGAGCTCTCCTCTTACTAAATTCTAGCAATCTTGAGTAAGAGGAAGTAGTAGGATTTTATAGTATGCCTGGGTGGATATCTTACCTTGTGTCTCAAGAAGACTCTGATTTTATCAAGCCCACTTGAAGACTTGAAGATCTACTACGAGGAGATTTTCTACTACAAGGAGCAAGAGCTAAGGGTTGTTCGATCTTCCATCGAATCACGCTTCGAAAGTATGACTTTCTAACTCTTGAATGCTCTCTTTAATATAGGGATTATGTTAGATTTAATTAGGATGGTCCTATTATGTATTTCATGCTCTCTACATGCATAGCATAATTATACATATAGTCTTCCGTTGTGTATTTTGCATGTATTTAGCATGAATTTCCTTCATGGTATCAGAGCCATGGTTCCATCTAATTAAATCTTAACATGCATATCTAACTCATAGAGGAATTTGTTCTTCCTTCTAATTACTAGTTTAATTAAAAGATGTTTTAATGAAACTAGTTAATTAATTCAAGTTGTTTTGTAATTAATTATACTAGTTGTTGATTCAAAAATATGATTTTTGGTTCATAAGTTTTTAGGAGTAAAAACACTTGTATAAATTGCAAAACACTTATTTTACAACTAGTGTAGTTGTATGTTAGAAGCATGATGGTCCTATTTGAGTTAGGATAATCCCTATGTTATCTAGTTTTCCAATTTATTGCATAACTAGATAGATTGATATTTCTTAATGTTGATTAAGTTATATGTTTTATATCATCTTGCGTGGATGTTATGTTTATGGATGGTAGTGGACAACGATTCTCTTGCATTTATTATAGTGATGTAATATAGCTAGAAATGTAATATTATTTTTAACCTCTTCCCTCCCCGAGCATGGGCTACGCCTACGGGTTTAGGCACTTGCTCACCGATCATGGGCTACGTCTACGGGTATAGGCCCTTATTCGGGTGTGGGAGGGTATTGTTGTTTAGTTTAGTTATTTCATTATGGTTTTTATTTTACATTCAATGAAATATTATTTCCCATCCTACAAGATGGTTTTTCCATTATAAATGGGGCTTGCACGTCCTATGCATATGTGAATTTAATAATACAGGATTTGCAAGGGAGCTAGCATTGTAAGGAGTTACAAATTGCTTGCCAAAATGTAATTAGTGTAGTTGCATTTTATTTCCTTAGTTGTCCACTACCATTCCATATTGCTTTTACATATGTTGATAAGTTGGTTGTGCCCCAATTGTAGATGTCAATACAATTGGGTGCTATATTCTACAAAGTTTATATCTCTATCTCATTAGAGAATAGATTTTATTATAAAAACTCATTTTAAACTTTGTGAGATATGGAAATAAGAGTTTATTGACCATAGAGAGGTGAGACCAACATTAACATAGTGTTAGTGTGAAAGATAAATAAATCTGTAGCAGTTAAAAGAGATATATTTAGACCAAACTTTTAACTAGTGTCTAGAAAAGTGATTATGAGATATAACTCATGGGGTGATTCCCAACTTAAGATAAGGGGTGATTCCCAATCTTTCGCGTTATAGTCTTAAAGAGCAGTGGTTACTTAATTAAGGTCCGATGAATATTCCCGGTGAATAGCTTGGAACCCTCCCACTAATCTTGCGCTTTCCTGGCTAGTTTAATTGTTGCAAGTATAAATATAGAGCATCTTTTAACTATACCAAGTTTGATTACGGTAAAAGATTTATAAAATCGTCCGTAGCCCTCCATCATTTCAGTTGAATACTACTAAGCTTATAAATACTTTGTTTGTTGGCTATCGTCAAGGCAATACTATTCTATGGCTAAGTAGTATTCATCTGTATATAAGAAATAAGGATAGCTTAAATTGGTTATGCAACTTTGTTGGCTTTCGTCAAGAGTTTGCATAAGTTAAATTTAAGCCAGTCAAGAAATGATGGGTCCAAACTTGACTAGTTTTTATGATTTGTTGGTTATCGTCAAGGTCATAAAAGACTAGGGGTAAAATCATATCAAGAATTACAAGAGTGTAGAAGACAATAATTTTCTACCAATTATTGAGTGTATTAATTTGTTGGCTTCTGTTAAGGTTGATACATTCAATGATAAATTGGATCTTGATCCCACTTGAAAACAATGGGTTGTTTTCCGATCACCTCTTATATGGTTTTGAGGGACTCGAAAAATAGTGGGAGGCATAACTTAGATAAAAATAAACCAAATCTATTTTATGTATTGAACATCTGCTAAAATAATTTTTTCTCTCTTTTAGGCCATTATGTCTGGCTTAAAAATCATATCAGAACAGAACAAGTTAACTAATCCTAATTACATAGACTGGTTAAGGAATGTAATCATTGACCTAACTTATGACAAAGTAGTATATGTCCTCACAAACACCAGAATACTCCAGGCCCAGAACCCTCTGTTGTGGACAATGAAATCCGCATATAATGAGATTGAGATTGTTCACTTGCTCATATTGCCTCACTATTGCCTCTATGGATCTAGTCCATTAGAGACAATGTGAGAATATGGATGTTAGATCCATATTTCGTAATACAGTTGTTCGCGGGAAAAATCTGGCGACCACAGTGGGAGCCACCGATCTCGCCAACGAGATCGTTGCGTCGCAGCCGCGGATCCCGATCCCGGTCGTGGAGGAGGTCGAATACGAGTTCGACCAATAGAAGTTCGAGGCGTACCTATCGTCCTCGTCCGGATCTACCTCCTCCCGCAAGTCCAAGTCTCCAAAGTTCTCCTCCAAGAGGAAACTTCGTTGGTACGAAGATGTTGAAGCTACCAACGAAGATCTCGCCCCAATTGATGCCGAAGTTGCATTGGGTGAAGCTCCACCAACCTCCAACCAGGTCGGATCTGCTCTGGCCAACTCTTCTGCCGTAGAAGGCGTGATGACTCTCTCGAAGAGAGCCCGCCAAAGGCAACGTCAACGGCTTGCGAAACAATTCGCAAAGGCGATGGAATCCGTGGACGGAGTCTGTTACAAGGCGGATCTGAAGAGCAAAAGAGGCAAACAGCCTAAACAGCAGATGAATGGCGCCTCTTCCAAGCAGCCAACAACAGAATGGGTCTGTGTCAAACGGAACCGCTCAACGCTGGAAGAACGCATTCACAAGCGCCGTGTATTATCAGCGCAAGCACGTGCTCGAGTCGAGGAAGCCCGTAGGAAGCTGCAGAATAGAGTGGCCAAGAAATCGCCACCAACTCGCAAAGTATGGAGGCCTGAGTCTGAAGCGGCGATTCGGACTAAGGAGCAATAACTGCAGCCTTCGAGAATTCAACTCCTGGCGAATCAATCTAAATCGCCGATGATCCCTACAATTGCTCCGGGAGATCCTGCGGAACCATCCCGAAGAAGGAGGTCAATTTTGGAACGCCTCGGTCCAAGAGGCAAAGCTCCAATTCAAGATCGTTTGGGCCCGATGAGAGAGCCCCGAACGACTCAACATGCTGGGGGTCGCTATCACTCTCAGCATGACAAGGAGTTCAAGGCTACTGCGCGTGCCAATTTACGCATCGAAGTCCAGAAGCTCGTCGAAGATTCACGCCCACAAAGGCGCGTTTCGAGACGCGTAACCTTTGAAAGCCCAAAGAAGGCGATTCATCCTCAGAAGGAAACGTTGTCGTCCGATGACGATGACGTTATACCTGAGGGATCGTGCCAACACGTGATAGGTTGCTCCGACTTTCATACAGACGAGCTGTACTATCGTGCTGGGGGTACGAACAGAGCCAGAAAGAGGAGCCCTCGTAGGCTCGAAACTCAGTGCCCCTGTTCCAAACTCATTCGGGCGTTATTGTCTCAGTGTAATTGCACTAAGACGGTCCCCGAAAGAGTCTCAGTATTCGAAAGGCTCAGCACTGAAACGCCAAAGCCAAGGCCTAGGCGTTTCCGACGAAGGAAAGCGGTGGTTGAAGACGGAGAATTTCCAAGAGTCACCGCTAACATGACCAACAAGGGGACATTGGCACGAGATGATCTCGAGTCGGTTCTGAATACATCCCGGCGTCTAACCCGTTTGCAGTCTGGAGCCATCTCACGAAGGACGTATGGGAGGGTTCAGATAAGACCACCCTCAGAAGATGAGGAATCGGATGCTTGCTCTGCGGTTGCATCTGACAACACTGTATCCAGCGAAGGAGAACCCCGTGAGTCATTCATGATAAGCACGGAACAAGTGGCCAAGATGCTTGAAGAAGCCATGGCCAAACAACAGGAGACCTTCAGGCTCGAGATGCAGATGGCCATGCAGACCATGAGGGAGATGCATGAGCAGCAAATCCAGGCACTGAGGAACCAGCAAGGCGAACCAAGCCACCGTAATCAGGTTGTTCAAGAAGTGGAACATACGGATACGGATGAAACTCGCAATGTCGATAACCCTCCCATCAACGCAGGGGGTGGTAATGAGGATGCCAACGAAGATACAGGTGAAAACCTGAAGATCAAAAACCTCGAAGATAAGATCAATACGTTGATTTCTACTCAAGAGGTGAAGAAAACGGGCATTCCTTGTCCATACCCAAGAGAGTGGGAATCAATCCCCTATCCGGCGAAGTTTAGCCTAATCAACTTCACGCCGTTCGATGGAAGGGGTTCCCCCACCCAGCATTTGATTTATTTCAAATCGCACCTGGGTGTTATCTCCGGCAATGAGCCTCTGATGGTGCGGTCATTCGTTAGCACTCTTCGCGGAGCCGCCTTCGATTGGTATCGCCGCCTCAAGCCAGGAAGCGTGAATAGCTGGGACGATATGGAGACCATGTTCCTCACCAATTTCTTCGACGACGACACCGAGATATCCATCGGAACGTTGCTCGACGAGAAACAAACGGACGGGGAGTTAGTCGAAACCTTCGTCAAAAGGTTCCGGAACAAAGCGTTGAATTGCCGGGATCCGATCACTGAGGAGTTTATTCTCCAGACCTGCCACAACAATCTTTCGTTGGATGTGTTGGAAGCAATGGGAACAGCACCGTCCAACACATGGAAAGACTTGAAGGTCCGAGGGGAACAAGCCGAACGCTTCCTCCGAAGGAAGAAGGCTGAGAGAGGTCAATCGACGACGAATCCTCCGAACTCGAACTTCGCCTCCCGTGGTAAGGGTTAAACACCTGCAGCAGCTGTTGATGCCAATCAAACATCACAACAGCAGTCCCGGAGACAACAGAAAACTTCGGATCAGAGGCCTCAAAAAGAGTACTCCTTCAAGGACGAAGATGTTCTAGCCATCTTCAAATCCCTCCTCGACAATAACAAGATCAAGCTCCCACCGATCACGAATCAGGAGGAAGCTGATAATACCGCGGATCCGAAGTACTGCGCATACCACAGGAGGATCCTTCACCCAACCAAGGCGTGCTTTACACTCAAGAATAGCATCCAAACCTTGGTTGAAGCCGGCGTCATAACGCTAGAGTGAGCCAGTCAAGAACGGTAAGACTCCAGTGGGTGCACGAGTATAAACTGTATTCCCTAACTCCGAAAAGTATAAGAGTATAAACTGCTTCTTTAAACTCCGAAGAGTATATGAGTATAAACTGCTTCTCAATCCTCCGACCGGTATAAGAGGTTAAACTGCTCCCTGATACTCCAATAGGTATAAGAGTCTAAACTATTTCCTTTCTTCCACGGGAAGTTCCTGGAGAGTGCCATGCGTGGTATTCTTAAGGATAACCCGATCATGCGGTTAATGCAACAATAAACCCAGTTTTGCAAAGAAAGCTGGGGGTGGATAATTCATGTAATGGGAAGTTCCCGGAAGAATGTTAAATATAATATTCTTAGGGATAACCCGGTCATGATGAATAAAGTGATAAACACTAAACTCCTAATTTCCGAACACTCTTTTGCTGAGATGAAATCCGATCACTTCATTGGATCAATTTTCCCTCACAAAACTCTCATTGGTGTTTGACGACTCTTAGTTTCCACCACAGAATCCCCCACCGATCGAACCAATTGACGGTGGGACCACCAAGATCCCTCACTGATCAATTTCAATTGACAGTGAGTCTACCAAAAGCTATCTTCCTGGTCTAAACCACCAACAAATTCCCTTCTTGATTCTTTCCACGAACAAGAGGTCCACTTTCAATTCAGAGTCTCCTTTCGATAAACGAAAGAGCTCCCTTCTTTTCTCTTTGGTTAAACCTCGTCATGGTTATAACCAAGGTTGAAATTTCATTTCGATGAATGAAAAACTCATCTAGATAACCGATCCTATAAAAGGTAAGCTTATTTAGGTCTTCCGGATTCTCGGAGTGGAGATCCCACTCCTAGTTTCTTTATTACACTGGGAATAGAATATAAAATTCTTCCTTTCCAGAATCAAGGAATAGAATATAAAATTCTTCCTTCCTTGCCCGGGGAATAGAATATAAAATTCTTCCTTCCCCACACCAACCTTTTCCAAGAGTTTATCAATCTTGGATTCATCCTAGGAATTTTATCCCGAATCCTAAGCAGGGATAAGTCTGCGCCTAACACGCGCTGCCGGTTTAGTCTTTTTCCGATTGAAAAAGACACCAGAGTTTGATTCTGGGGTATTTTATCCTGAAACCTAAGCAAGGATAAGTCTGCGCCTAACACGTGCCGCCGGTTAGTTCTTAACCGTTTAAAAAAGAACACTCGTCCACATATTCAACATTGTGGCAGGTTGTTATTAATAACACCGAAATCCATGCCTTACACGTATGGGGAAGTTCATCCTGAATCCTAAGAAAGGATAAGTCGACGCCTAACACGCGTCGCCGGTTTAGTCTTTTTCCGATTGAAAAAGACACCGAAGTTCGATTCTGGGGTACTTTTATCCCGAAGCCTAAATAGGGATAAGTCAGCGCCTCACACGCGTCGCCGGGTAGCCTATTCCCGTAACAATGGCGAAGTCTATGTATTCGACATCATAGCACAAAGTCTCAGAGAATTCAATCTCTGAGCACAACGTTACATGCGAACGGATTTAAACAATCCGCATGTAAGCCCGATTCAAACGGTAATCGGTAAGAGCACGTCAAATCCGTTGAAGGCTGAGGATTTGCCAAAAATCCTAAGTCAACGTCTCATACACGTTGCTGTTTAGTCTTTTCACAGGAGAAAGACGAAGTCTACGTATTCAATATCGTAGCACTAAAAGGGTTAACTCTTTTAGCACAACGTCACATGCGGAACGGATTTAAATAATCCGCATGCTAGCCCGACTCAAACGATAGTCGGTAAAGGCTAATCAAACCCGTTGATGGCTGGGAATTTGCCAAAAATTCTATAAGTACGAGTCATTGACGCACCAATTTTACAAATTGGTCTCGTGACTCAAGTATCTGCCACGCTCCAATACCTTAAGAGCTTAAACTGTGTATACTCCAGAAGACGTACGAGTATAAACTGTGTCGGACGTCGAACAATACGCCGCAATGAAGCCTGGACGCCGGACAACGTGTCACAAAGAAGCTCAAACGCCGGACAACGCGTTGTAAATGAAGATTCAACGCCGTCAATCGATGATCTGTTCTATGTTGAATCAACCAACTCGAGCTAAAAAAGTCAAAGAAATTAAGAATCGACTTCAGGTTCAAAATTCCGACAACGGTCAGACAATAAATGCAGCACCAGAATCCTTACAGACGTTCGACAAAGCACCGAATAGCCTGAAGGAATTGAAGGAATCCAGAACAGAAGTCATTCCAAAGTCCCATTATACCGACTAAAGGTTGGGACAATCACATCGAAAGTATTCCAGACTCTTCTATAAAAGAATGAGGCTGAAATACTTTGGAGGGGGTATCTGTAGGCGTATAAAATTGCCTACGGGTCCCTTAGCACAGCTCGACGA
>BQKN01063404.1:139366-176602 GCA_022839385.1 Asparagus kiusianus
GAAGCTACCTGGATGAGGAAGTTCCTTTTAGAGCTGGAAATTGTTTCTCACCATTATAGATCTAGTACTTGTATACTGTGATTGTAATGCTACGATAGCTCTCAAGGAACCCCGGTCTCACAATAAGTCCAGATACATTCTAAGGAAGTATCACTTGATCAGGGAAATAGTGGATCTCAAAGAGATCAAGATTGAAAGAATAGACTCAAAAGATAATATAGCAGATCCATTCACAAAGGTAATTGCTCGCATACATTTTGAAATACTTGTTGAGCTATTGGGTATTAGATACTGCAATGATAGGCCTTAGTGCAAGTGGGAGTTTGTTAGATATAGGTGCCCTGCAGGCAATAATTGTATATTGTAACAGGACCTATATGAATATAACATCCTTGTTCAAAATAATAGTATGCTATTTTGGTCAGATTTGTCTAGTATTTTTAAATACAGATAAAGTCCTTAGAATGATACTAGACAATAAGACATTTCGGATATGATCATAATGAAGAGACCTGATTTGTCGCTAACGTATATTCTAAAATATTCCTAGTTGATGAAGTGTTGAAATGGGACATCATCACTTTGGTAAGACTAGTGTATACTCTATTTCTCCTTTGGAAGGACGATGATCAATCTCTTAGATCATTGATATAAGACATCAAGATATAGTATACAGGTGACTCATTAGTGAATGAGTTGACTGAACGACTCACTGAGAACATCTAGTTGGTAATTATACTTAACTGTCAAATAGTAGTTCATCTCAAGTGATATAGTATAAAGTAGTCTCTTGACCTGAGGCATGAGTACAATATCTTACATGTCAGTATAGGTGTACTTAGACTTTTACCTAACCACAGTTCTTTTCGAGTTGTGCATAATGGTTCTTGTTGGGTACATCCCGAGGCATAAATAGATATTGAGATGCTAATATGAGATTCATCTCTCCTAGTATAGGGGTTAATATCATAAGATTGTATGATATAACTATAACCTGGAAATCCTTAGCCGAGGTAAATAAGATAAACTGATTGTCTGTTTGATCTTATAGGTTATGAGTTTAATATCTACAAACACTAATTGAGCAATTAGGGTTTGACAGTTTTCCATACCCTAGGCTTAATAGTTTGACATGGTTTAACGAAGAGATCGGACTGTACGGCATTATCACTGAGTGGTCCTGATAAAATTGTGTAAGCATCTTGCAGATATTTATCACAACTTATACCCGGGTAGTCTTCATGTATAGCTAGCACCTCTGTTGTACTTGTGGATATGATCCACTGTCTAGTTCTTAAGTTGGGCCCAAGAGTCACACCAAGCGTGTACTTGAATCCTATGAAACACAATTTATAGAGTGATGCGTATGATTGATTCGCATATATGATTTTACCGGATACACATAAATGGTTATGTATATCGATAAAATCGGAATGCTATGTGCTTAGAAAATGAATTCTAGTATTTTTCCTATAAAGTTAACTTTTAGTCAACTAGTTGACTTTTTGGTCAACAGTTGATTTTTGGTCAACTCATTGACTTTTTGGTCATATGATGACTTATTAATCAATGATTGGAAAAATACAAAATATCGTATTTATGAAATACAATATTGATTTGGTATTCTCATTTATGAAATACACATACCATGTATAATGAGTCATTTAGTGGTATGGTTTGAGCACATGGTTTATTAGCACATGGTTTTGAAATGTAATGATTGATAAGATGATTCATTGCATGACTCACTAGATTAATCATTGATATTTGATGATTCATTGCATGACTCATAGGATGAGTCATTCATGTCATGGACACATTTCACTCTATAAATATGAGTTCTCTTTCTTATGGAAAGGCTAATGAAAAATTGGTTAAGTGTTTTTTTTCATAAGAGAATAAAAGAGAGCTCTCCTTTTACTAAATTCTAGCAATCTTGAGTAAGAGGAAGTAGTATGATTTTACAGTACCCCCGGGTGGATATCTTACCTTGTGTCTCAAGAAGACTCCGATTTTATCAAGCCCACTTGAAGACTTGGAGATCTACTACGAGGAGATTTTCTACTACAAGGAGAAAGAGCTAAGGGTTGTTCGATCTTCCATCGAATCACGCTTCGAAAGTATGACTTTCTAACGCTTGAATGCTCTCTTTAATATAGGGATTATGTTAGATTTAATTAGAATGGTCCTATTATGTATTTCATGCTCTCTACATGCATAGCATATTTATACATATAGTCTTCCGTTGCGTATTTTGTATGTATTTAGCATGAATTTCCTTCAAGAATCCCATAAGATCAAACTTCAATGTCTCCCTGTCATGTAGTCTGAAGAAGAAGAGGTGCTACTAGGGCACCTCGTCAACCAAAAGCAGAGGATGCACCAATATAGTTGGAGATGGCTATGGTTAAGCTTCGAATCATGATGCTCTTCGGATCAAAATTTAGCCCTAATTGGACTTTGAATAGTGTCTTAGAGCACTTAAAGCTTTTTCGCTGCTAAAGGCACGGTTTTATGACCACTTGTGGTCTCACTGACGATGAAGTTCTATTAACAGTCGTTTATGGCGCTTGATATGGCAAGCTTCGCTTCTCAGGTAGAACTCATTTTTATTAGCCCTTTTGGCTTCTGCGGTGAACTTCGTTTAGGTGGGGGTCACGATTTAGTTTGAGTGACCTTCGCCTAAGGGAGACTCTCCATTCTGACTTGAGTGACCTTTGCTTGAGTGAGATTCACTAGTTTAAATTGAGCGACCTTCGGTTGAGTGAGGTTCGCCAGTTTGATCCACCTAATCTCTTTAGTGGATTTGATTGCAGTGCTGAAGTTCACTACTTTCATCGTGAACTTTGCTTATCTTGTCAACACTTAGTTGATTGTGATGACTTTCACTTATGAGCAAGATTCACACGTGGCGAGTTTCACATCTAAGTGCAAAAACTTAGTCAATTTCCTTTTGTCTTCATCTTTTGACTTTTTTTGCCTCATTTTGTACAGTTTGTTTATCAAAAGAGCCTGTCAACCATCACAACCACTTTGGACATGACAAGACCCGTGATTCTGAAGTAGGACAAGTCCCTCTATACTTAGAGGATAACAGCCATGAAAGGATCAAGCCATATGGTTGGGAGACTATCAAATTCTACGGGAGATGATCATTGAAGCTAAGTTCTCCATTCCTAAAGAGGATACGTTGAGGAAGCCTCATTTTTTATTTGGTGATAGTAATCCTAATGGAACCTCCATATTCAATTGGGTGAAGAAACATTGGTATTACATCTAAGGAGACCATCACTTCAACTTGCCAGTGATAGAGCGTCATGTATCTTTCATGTACTTGCAACCTCTCGTCGTGCCTCACCTAATGCTTTTCGCCCTTATGAACAGAGAAGATAGTGTGAAGGTAGGCTCTCTGAAGTATGATATTCACTTCCATCAGGAAGGACTCTATGAGGTTAATATCATATCTCTTACATTTGGGTTTCATTCACAAGGACACCCCTATTAATTAAGTTCATGTAGTCCTAAATATCTTCAGGAATGAACTTGTAAAGACTGATGTACAATATCTTGATGGGAATAATTAATTCTCTAGATGGACAAGATCGACGGATTCCTTATGGTGGACCCATCTAGTGAATTATGCTCTCACTACTTTTGAGAGGAGCTTGAGAAAGCTGGGGTTTTATTCTATAATGAGAGCCTTAAAATATGGCATATAGATTTGCTCGCCGGTATTGTATGATATTTTGGAGCTGTATAATGTCGATAGCAGCACCTTCTTCACTTCGACGAACGAGATCGGGAGTGCTTTACATGAAATGTTCAAAGCGCTCTGACTGCTGATAGGAGACCATCCTTATGAAGAGTTTTTCTAACCAATGTAGAGTTGAACGCTCATAGAGAGACTGCTCATGTCGGAGAGGCATTCAGGTAATTAGTCTGCCACCTCCTTATATGTTAGAGGATCGTCTCAAATACTGGACATCATAGATTGAAAGACTGTATCTCCATCAAGGTGTTATTCTCTGCTGTGTTGCTTACTGCTGGATATAACTTAGCCCTTCTTTTAGCAACGGCCTTTTGCATACATCATGAATTGAGAGAATTGGCCACTGAATACCTAAGCCAGGAAGATAATTTTTAGGGATCGAGACTTGAATCCTAGAGTAGGGTTAGCATATACATGATATGGTATACTTTGCATTGTTCTTTATTGATGTCGGTTGTTGCCCTAAGTGAAGATAGCATCTTAATATTTCAGATGTATAAGCGCTCAAGGTGGATCGTCAAGTACCTCAGCGGGATTCGTTAGACTCTTCAGAACAAGGATCACTACTGCCTTTATTATTGTTTTCCTGAGATTGATTGCACAGGCCCCGGTGATGAGTTTTAAAATGGTGCAAGTTCTGAAGGCTTCGCCTAACTATCTAGCAGTTGTTTCAATTGGTTGGTCAGTATTAGACCAAATTACCTCATTGCTAGGTTGAACAGCACTGGATGTTATATCGAGCCATACTTTCCTTATCAATTTGTTCATTAATTTGGGCATGACTAGCTTTTCGTTGGGAATCTGAATCTAGGTTTATTACACACAGGGAGCCTGGTAGATAGTGCATGCACTTGATGTCACTTTGCAAAGGGTTCCACAAGGACCAGATTCACACTTGCCCATCACATCCCAAAGTGGTATTGCAAGGTGATTGTTCCAAATCCTGACTTTCATGTGAACAAACTGGCTTACGATGGATCACTTAAAAGTATAGGGAGCTATCTAAGAAGTGTTCAAAGAGTAGAACTCCTAGACTTTAAGATTTTTTAGTGAAGGGTGTACCAGAAGATGAAGATTGGGATGCACTGAGAGAGCATCTTACTCCTCAAAGGCTAATTGGTGTTAGCATCTAGGAACCATCTAAATATGTGGTTCACCAAGGAGCACCAGGTAGAGGAAGGGGGAATAAGGAAAAGAGGTCGTTGCGAGCTCGTCTCCCACAACAGCCTTCCAAGAAGCAATGTTTGGAGTCTAGAAACTAAGCCTGTACGTAGGGACTCTACAAGGATTATGGAAGAATGTCCTATAAATCCAATGCTGGAACAAATAGCCGAACCTTCAGGTGAGTTGTACTCATATTCTTGTATCGAGTGATATAAAGTGCATTTGGTTGACATGCACTTCTTATATATAGTAAATAGCCCATTCTTCTCGATCAAGAAAACCCAGATGATGAGGAGAAGGTGGATTATGACACTGACACCTATTTTACTGAATCTGATGATGCACACTTCGAGGACGATGTTGGCAGTTCTTCTTACGTACTAAGTATACTTTGCTCTGATTAATCTTGCATAATTTCTTTGCTTCAATGATTGATGCTTCGTTTATCTCTCTAGCAAATGATGAACCTGGACTAGGGACCATGGGTGTAGCGGCTCCTATGTCTATTCTACTACTAGAGAGTTTGAGCATGTGGCTAATTTTGACGGTACTTCTGGTGTCTTGGAGTCTAATCTAACTATCGATATGACATTCAGTCTTACACTTACACTTATTTCAGCAGCACATCGTCAATTAGCTATTTCCGAGTTGTCTGATGAAGACATTGATGCATCAATTTCTTTGATTCTGCTACAAGTCGAAAGGGTAGTGCCACCGAGTTCTGAGCCTCGATTTGATAAGGACCTAATCATAGCGGGAAATGAGTCTAATGAGCCAAAGGTCTTTACTAATGGTATTGAAGTTATGCCTACGGATATGCGAATGACCACAACATTGGTTATGATACCTACCATTCTATCCACTGATGTTACATCTGCCATTTCCACCCAGGTAGATGTTTCCAGCATGTTGGCCACACTCACTCCATACCTCCTATCAGTCAGCGAACAGATGCAAGCTTTGCTAACCTCTTCAACTACTGAAGCGTTGGTGGTTTGTGCAGGAGTGAGTCCTTCAAGCCATGTGGAAATTCCCCAATCTCCTGACTCCGATGATTTGTTTGAGTTGGAGATTCAGATCCTAATCGAGAGCTTAGTGAAGCTATTTAACTGAAGTGTTGAATCCATTTGACTATGTAGAAAGACTTGTCTACTACTCTATTAGGAATTAGCTTGGACTTCTGACGTCGGTCATAGGTCACGTACATACTAAACTATTCAAGACAATGATCGATGAGCTTGAACTACAGTTACAAGAGTTGCAATGGCTTTGTGTTGGCTAATGTTGATTTCATTACTAAATTTGAATTATGTCCACTCTCGATGAAGCACCACGAGGTTGAAGAATCTGCTCACAAAGAAATAGAGCAGATTAAAATAAGGCTTCACAGATTGAATGATAGACTTGTATCAGTTGATGGCAATCAAATAGAGCTTTAGAACGCTATTATGGAGAATGAAGCCACCATCAATGAGGCCAAGGCGACCATTATTGAAGCTCAAGCATAGTTAGAAGTAGCTCAATAGTGGAAAGAGGAGCATGAACTTAAGTCAACCTAGTTGGCTAAGGAGTGGGATCTCAAGGCTGTGGAATTTGAGGTTGAGACAATGAGGCTGGTGGCTATTAGAACCCAAGCTACTTCCATTGATCCAGGGCTCTAAGGGAAAGGGGCCAAAACAATGCTCATGAAGCTAGAAATTCTAAGATAGCAAAATGTATTGCACGAATACACTCTTTCTATCTATTTTCCCTTTAGAATTTTTGTAATGGATCAGTCCTTTTAATAATAAAAGAACTTTCTCCTTTGATATATATACGATAGAGATGTAATGTTAACGTATCGTAGTGACATCTTTTCTAGGAAGAGAAATGATAGAATCAAACTAGTAGAGGTGTATGTTAACATATCAAGTTTGATCTAGTTGGTACTGTTCAGAGGTGTAATATCAACATGATAATATTACGCTATTTGACAGGGATGTAATGTTATCGTGCCAAATGAAATGACCGACAGAGGTGCAATGCTAACTAGTCGGTTTTGAAAGAGTCCAGAGGATGACTACTATTTGGAAATGTAGTCTTAACTTAATAGTAGAAAATCGAAGAAAATGTAATGTAAACTATGCAATTTTTAGAAAAAATAGATTGACAGAGGTGTAATGCTAATTAGTATTCGAAAAGACAAGTTGACAAAGGTTTAATGTTAACTAGTCAATGAATGGTCCGACAGAGGTGTAATGTTAACCGAGCGGATTACTAGAATGGAAACTATTCAGAGATGTAATGTTAACATGACGGTGATGGGATATTTAGAGTCAAATAGAGGTGTGGTATTAATATGATGACTTATTGGAAATTTTAATTATATTTTTAGATCAAGATGATCAATATTTATGGTTTGAGGTGGAAACTTAAACGTGTCCAAACTCTCTGCAGGGAGATAAAATTGTCCAAAATTAAGAGTAATATTTCTTAAGAAATTTTCCGTTGATTGTTTTCATGAGCATATTGCCATTTTGGTCAATTAGACGATATGCTTCATTTGAGTAGATTGTTTCTACTACAAATGGGCCTTCCCATTTGGGTTAAAATTTACCATTAGTCTTGTGTGTCATGATCATGGATCAACAAACAGCTAAGGCTAGGTCACCTTCTTTGAAGGATCATTCTTTGACTCTCCTGTTGAAGACTCTTGAGATCCACGACTGGTAGATCTCGATTCATTGATGAGCTTGAAGTCTCAATTCATTTAGCATCTCTAGCTCTTAGAGACTCTTTTGATGATGTTCTTCGGTCATTATTTTCTCAGCAAGAGCGACTCTTAATGATGGCATTTGAATTTCCAATGGTATCACAAATTCACATCTGTAGACTAAGGGAAAAAGGCATGGAGCCAGTGGGAGTATGGACTGTTGTTCAATAAGCCCACAAACACTCTTCGAGTTTCTCAGCCCAATCTTATTTGTTGGAGGAGGTGAATTTTTTTAGAAGTTTAATGATGGTTTTGTTGAAAGCTTTAGCTAGACTATTAGTAGCTAGATCGTATGGCGTAGAAGTCACATCTTAAATTCTAAACTTCTTGCAGAATTTAAAGAATGGTCAACTAATGAACTATAGATAGTTGTCATGGACAATCCTTCTGGGGACACAGAATTGATAAAGCACATGATGTTTTAAGAATTTGACCTCATTAGATATATTAACTTCTCTGAGTGGAATGACTTCAGGCCATTTAGAAAAGTAATTCGTGACAGCCAGAAGGAGTTGAAGGCCTTTAGCGAATGGTGGACTGATTGGCTCAATGATGTCCATGTCCTATAGTTTAAATGGCTATGAGGTAATAGTCAGATGTAATTCTTCCGAAGGTTGGTGTAAAATATCAACATTAACCTGACACGCATGACATCGCCTAATATAAACCACCGCATCTACTATCACTGTCGACCAAATAGCCTAGACGACGTAGTCAATCCTAAAGTTTGGGACCCAGTTGATGAGCTCCACATATTTCATCATGCGCTTCTTTGAGTACTTCTCGAGCTTCATTTGGTGATAGACATCAGAGGAGCACACCATCGAATGATCAACTATACAAAGTCTATGTAGCAGAATCATAGAAGAAGCCTAAAGCCCTTCTTTGAATAGAGTTTGCTTGCTTCGGATTATTAGTAATATTTTGTGCAAGACATAATCAATGATCAAGAAATGTCAATCATTAGCATTGAAGTGAGTTGGCATGACATGCATTTCGCTAGCTTCTAGAATTTGCTCTGGGGAGCATAGTTGATGGCTAGCCACTATGATGCGTCTAGTAGATTTAGGCAGCAAGGCAAGAGTGGCGGCAATGGATGATAAAACATTCACATGAGTGTTTTTAAGGTTACATAACTAGTATAGAAGCCTTCGATTGAATGAGCAAGTTTCATTGCTGTTTCGTGGTAGGCTATAAGGTTATTATGACGATCCTCATATTCTTCTTTGATCTGGTTAACGATCAATTTGGAATCACTGTAGGCTTGAAGGTATTTGATACTTATATCTTGAGAAAGTAGCAAGCTAATTATGAGTGTATTATACTCGGCCATATTACTAGAGCATGGCTTAGTCAATAAATAGGCCCAAGGAAGGACATGTCTATGGGGATTGATCAGCACTACTCCCACTCCTACAACAATTGTTCCTCTATGGTTGCATCTTGATGCACCATCAAAGAAAAGTTGCCATATCTGGTGGTCCAAGGTAATATTTGACTCGGAGACTTCATCCGGATGTCTTCACAGAGTTCAGAAGATTCAGGGATGGGATGGTTTGCTAAAAAGTCAACTATCACTTGGCCTTTAATTTCTTTCCATGACATGAATGTCATATCATACTGTGAAAGTAGTATTGCTCATTTGGCTAACCTAGAGTTCAGCGATCTAGATTTTGTCATTAGTATCCCTAGAGGACTAACTCTTGAAATGACATGAATGGATTGGCCAGTGAGGTAGTGTTGCATTTTTTGAATTGCGAAGACGAATGCTAGACATTCCTTTTCAACTGGACTGTGGCAATACTCATCACTAATCATGGTTTGATTGAGGTAGTAAATGGCTTGCTCATGCCATTATCATTCTTCTGGGCAAGAACTTCTTTGAGAGAGCGATCAATTACCCTAACGAAGATAGGGAATAGTTTACCCGATGCTAATGTGGCTAGAACATGTGGCTCCATGAGATAACCCTTGATCTCATTAAAAGCATTTTGACAATTGTCGTCCCAAATGAAGAATACACCTTTGTTCGTCAACCTTTGAAATGGTTGACATTTCTTAGAGAAGTTAGTGATGAACATGCGGATGTAAGCTAATCTACAGTGTAAAGCTCTGAGTTCTTTGAAATTTCTTGGATGTGGCATCTCTCAAATGGATTTCAACTTTTCAAAATCGACATGTATTCCTTTGGAGTAAATCCTAGAAATTTACTTTATGATACTTCTAGGAAAGATTTAGTCAGGTTTATCTTGAGTTAATGTTTTCTCATAATTTCAAACACCGTTATTAGGTCATTGACGTGGCCTTTTATGATGACTCTTGATTGTGGTGCCGCTAATATAACATTCTACTGTCTTATACAAATGCTCATAAAAAATCATGTTTATAGAACATACGTAAGTTGCTGCTGTATTTTCGGATTAAAGCGCATTGCTATACAATAAAGTACTCCCAAGGGTGTCCAGAGTGCTATATGCTTCTAATTGTTAGGATGCATTTTATTCTGGTTATGTTTAGAAAACCCACCCATGAATGACATCCTCTCAAACCTGTACGTAATGTCAACCATGACATCCGTGATTGGGAGAGGGAATTCTTCCTTTGGCAAGTGAGATTAAGATTCCTAAAACCAATATAGATCTAAATCTTGTCATTTTTTTCATCACCACCACGATGTTGGCTAGCTAATTCAGGTGTTGTAGCTAATTCAGGTGTTGTTCTTTATGAATGAATCTGCATTCAATGAGTTTGTAGATTTCTTTCTTGATTTGCTCCATTAATTCTCGACGGAACCATCGTTGGTGTTGCTTGACCGGGTTAACATTGGTGTTAATGTCAAGGTGATGTACGACCACATTTGGCTCTAAACAAGGTATGTTAACTCTAGGCAAAGACATCAATATACTCTTGAAGGAGAGTATGACATCATCTTTCTCAATGGATGATAAACTTTTGCTAATGAATATAGGCTTGGGATTGACTTCCTTTCCTATGTTGATTTGAACCACTTTATCTTTGGTGAGTGGTTCACTGACTTCAAAGCATGACTCCCACCACTTTTCAAGATGTTTTTCCCATAAATCATCTTTAGAATCTTCGAACACTTTGCATTCCTCAAGATCCATAGTTAGATTGTACGAGACCATGCTAGTCATGAATTCACTAAGCATGGCTTCAAGGCAGATGTCAGAACCCCAGTTAGACGTATCCGAAGAGCTGCTTAGGAAGTCATCAGATGCTGATCTTATTTATGATTCTGCTTCATGGGAAACGTAACTGTGTCCACATTTGGTTCGATTGTAATAATTAGAAACCTCCCTTCTGGAATAAAAGGGATAAGACAAACTCTTGGTCCATGATTGAAATTTAACCCTTATTTTAAAGTGAGGTTGTATCCCATTTTTGTCATTATTGCTGAGATTGTTCGGGTTCCTCATCTGAACTTGAAAAGTAAGGTTGCGTTTTCAAAGATAATCGGATTCTGGTCCCTCTTTTAGTTTGGACCATGAAGGTGTCATCCTCTGAGTTGCCAAGTTGCTAATGAGTTGAGTACGACTCATGTATAGGCATGTACAATGCAAGTTCTAAAGCTAGACATTAAAGTTTTGACTCGTGAGTTTTCATGATCAAAGTCTACAAAATAATCTAAGCAAACTCTTCTTTATTAAAGATCCAATCGGCCTGATCTTTGGCTGACTGATCAGTATATAGATCTTCGAGAGTAATTAAAAGTAGTTCTATTTCCCAGATTAGATCATTATTGGGATCTGGCTCGTTGTCTATTTCATTACCATTATCTTCATCATTGGGAAGGACAATCTTAATTGTATGATTTTCATCATATAAAAGAGAGTCGGTAAAATAATTCTCTACCCTATTGAAGGGATGCTTTTTAGCATCAACCTTTAGTTGAACCCCTTGCTCATCAATGTACTTAAAACATTAATGAAGCATTGATAAGATGATCACGCTGGAATGGATCCACAGTTGTTCAAGGAGGAGGTTGTAGGGCGTTTTAATGTCAATGACATAACAATTCACTTCCGTCTTTAAGTCATTGATCTGGCATTTAAGTTGAATATTTCCAACAGATCGGCTACTGCTAGAGTTAAAACCGAAAATGGTGATGGTGGTCTTTGAGTGCTTGTGAAGGGGAATACCCAAAAAGCTCAAGAGTCTCTATAGAATTATGCCTAACACAGAGCTTAGGTCGATGTGAATCCTCTCAATCTTCACTGACACTATATATCTAGCATGATAGAGGGGTGTATTGTGATAATGATCTTTGATAAGTATATCATCCATAGTGAAGGTAATGCAAGGCATCTACTATTAGCTTTGATAGCACTGTTTATGTTCTTTATCCTTGGAAGCTCAGACACGTGAGTGAGAAACACCTCGCAATCATCTAGAGCTTCTTTCAAGCCTCTCTCGTATCCTTAGACAAATATAAAAGTTCAAATAAGATTATACAAGCCGTGATGTTAGCCAACTAGGCCATGGTAACATACCAGAATGGAGCCTTGGAGTCGACTGTGGGACGTTGTAATATTTTGTCGAACATAGTCTCCTTTTGCTTGGCTTTGAGTTATTTAGAGGGTCCTAACTGTTCATAATTCCTGTATCAAATCTCATCCCCATCATGGCAATTCTTTCCTCCTCTGAATTTGTGAGTGAAGAGACTTGTAGAGATTCTCTCCTTTGATGGAAAAGATGACATTATAAGATTTCATCTTTTGTTTACCCTTTGATTTTAATTTTGGAAGACTCTAGTGTTCATCTTGGAGAAGATCAGGATGTACCTACATCATTTTCCCTTTTGTTGTCGTAGAAGGGACTAAGCTTTGGTTTTGTTAGTTTTATCGGTATTAATTGACTACCTTCATTCTTGCGGTAGGAATGGGGACAAGGTCATCTTGGGATTAGATTTCTAGCATGGAACTGAATTGGAAAGTTACCATATTAGCGCCGACTTTCTTTTGATCAGGCTTAAGCATGAGGATCCATGACTCCACAAAAGCCTAAATTTTATCATTGAGGATGTAGTTATTCTTTATTGGGTGTCCCAACATTCTATAATAAAGACAGTAGTTGGGCTCATCAGTATTGTTGACTTCTTTAGGCGTCGGGCTTCAAGAAGCTTCAACCGATTACTCTTATTAAGGACATGGAAGATAGCCACTATATGGAAGATAGCTCTTTTCTAGTTGTTGTGGTTTTAGACCTCGACCACAAAAGTTTCTTTGGCTTTCAATTGAGAGGTCTGCCCTTGCTTGCCATTATTACCCTTAAAGTTTGTGTGGGATTCAAACAGGTTGGTGTGGCTATAACAGCACCCATGTGAGCTTCTATACGCCCCTATGAAATTGTGTCTATAAGTTTAGAGTAACATTGACGAAGGCATATCCTGACACCATAATGTCAAATTGTGATATCTCTCGATAAATTTCCTGACTATCTCATTTCCTCGTTGCTTTCTGGATAGGAATTTGGCCATGGTGATATCTGATTGTTCCTCATATAATTATGAGAGGAACATTGATTCCAAATCAACCTAGGATTTGATTGAACCTTGAGGCAGATTATGAAACTAATCAAAGGCTACCCCCTCGAGGGTGTTAATAAAAAGTCACACTTTAATGGCATCCTTACCCACTACATTCCCAGTTTGTTAGTGAAAGTAAAAGATATGTTGGTTTGAAGAATCTTTGCCATGTATGCAATATTGGTGGCTCAAAATTTATTGGATAGGGAACCATGTCCCACCTGATAGGATAATGTTAGGTAATTCTAACCTTCTTTAGTTCAGATCACTAAGAAAGAATGTTGAGCTAGTTTTGAATGTCTGCCAGGGCTTTTGCTTCTTTACTTAGCTTCAGAGTCGCTAATGTTTCTAATCCTAAATGGTCAGAATCTGTGTCATCTTGATGTGCTTGATCTTCATCTGGGGAGAATTCAACAACTAGTCTTTTCTCCTTTGAAGAGCTTCATGAAGGTTGAGATGTTGATAGAAGTTGCTCAAACATCTTTTCTAAATGCTCAAATTGATTATCTGAAGCTTTCTTTTGAGTTGCCATCTGAGTAGAAAATCTTCTCGATCCGTTATATCCGCCACCCATTGACATTCTTGACTTGAACTTGGGGTCGCGTTCGATGCCATGGAGGAGTTAACATCACTAGAAATGGGTGGTCCACTTGAGATAGAACCTGTGATGTTCATGTTTGGAGGAAGCAGTCAAAAGGAATTGTTTCTCTTTGCCTTAATCTAGTGTGGCGACACACACCATCAATCTCCAGCAATATTCCTCTAATACTAGGAGAGTACACTAGGTCAAGTGAGCTATCAGCGCCTTCTTCCTCATCTTCAGAGATTACACTAGTGATATTGACAGTGAATTCTTAGAGTTTACCCTTTTGGGCATATCGTCATCTCATGGTCTGAGCCCTTGAAAGCTTAAGATTATGACTAAGACGGTTGAAAACTGATTCCTTTTAATAAATAATTTTACATTAGCTCGTACAGAGTGATCGTGGCTGGAATATTCTTCAGCTGGGCAAGTAGGTCAAACCGAAAGGGTTAACCATTGAGCTTGGTCTGTCAGGACTTGGCTGAACTGTTGATGGTAGTCCCATTAGTAGTCTTACCAGACTCTCTGCTACCGAAGAGTAGCTCTTAGCAAAGTCCTTCCTACACAGGTGATCAATACGTCTGCCCCCTCATCGAAATCGGTGAGGGTCACCACCTCTACTTAGTTATCATCTGAAATTGTCGAAATGACATTACAAAACTTAGATTTGCTCTTGGACTTGTTAGAAGTCCATTGCTCATCATTGAGGAGATCGGGATGAACCCACATCACCTGTCTCGACAGTAAGGTCTGTGGTATCAAGCCTTTTTCTCATTGATTATGAGGGTCATCATTGACAATCTTCAGTTTTGCCTTGGGGATAGATACAACTCCTGCCAGTGAATGAACCTCAGGGAGACCCATTTTGAATTGAAGGGTGACCATGTTTGTAGTCACCGCTTTTTGCATTTTCTCCTTCTTTAGGACTCCTGCGTCATAAAGAGTTTGCAGCTTATCCTTAAGGATATAGTATTTGGAGGTGTGGTGACCAACAAATCTGTGTTACGCACAGTAGACTGGATCATCAGTTTTGTTCACGTCTTCAAGTTTCATGAATTCTAGCAGCTTGATCCTATTGCCCTTGAGAAGATTGTTGAAGGTAGCCACCACCTGGTCTTCCGTGAAGTCGTATTGCTTTTGCGGGTGTTGCTCGAAAGGACTGGGCTTTTGCCTTTGCGTGGGTTTGGGGGCTGAAGTGGAATTAATAGCCATGATCTCCTTCCCTCTTGACCGAGGGTTCCTAGAGGTGTTTGGTTCTAAAGCTCTGCTCTTGGGCTGAAGTTCTTCAGTTTCCAATCTTTTGATCATGTTCTTGACTTGCTCACCTTGTTGAACAAGTTCCTTCTAGGTTCGCATTTCCACCATGCCTACTCTGGATAGAATGTCGATCGAGAGGTTGTTGCGGCACATCTCAACCACGGTACTCAAGGAAACTTGGTCCCAACACTGAAGGAACTGATTCCTGAATTTCTTAATGAAATCACTGACTAACTCCGCCTTTTTCTGCTTGTCCGTAAGCAGGGTGGCTATCAATACTTCTGTATCATCATCAAAGAAACGGGCTAAGAAAAGCCTCTCCACATTGGCCCATGGAGTGATGGATCCTGGTTCTAACTTACGAAACCATTCAAAGGCTACCCCCTTTAGGGTGCCGATGAATAGTCGAGTGAGGATGGTATCATTACCCGTGAGAAATCCTATCTGAGATAGGAAATAGTAGATATGCTATGAGGGGGATCCCTTGCCATCAAATTAGACCATGCTCATTGGTTAAAACTTTGTCGGGTAGGAGACCATGTCCTATTTGAGTGGATATGGCCTGACTACCCCCAGCTCACTCATGTTCCTTTGGAATTTCAAGGCATCAAGTTGACTCTAGAATTCATCTAGCCTCTTGTCTCGAGGAGAGCTACTAAAGCGGGACATCCTTTCTGAAGATTTGTTGGAATAATCCAAACATGATCCGTGATTATCCTCCTCTTTAGATGTGCGAGGAGGAGTAAACTCACACTCTCTGTTTCTTAAGGGTCCTTGTCGGTTCCGTGAAGTTCTCTTCTTCTTCTTCTTGCTCAGAAGTTGTGCCATCTGTTCTTTTAAAGAGTTTATGGTCACATGTGCTCCTTATTGTCGTAGATGGGCAACAAACGGGTATAATCAAATGGGATAGCAGCTCCTGTTTGAAGGTGAGTGCATTTGTGTACACCCCCATTTTCAACAGGGGGCCATCTGAATCTCGGGGTATATTCCAAATCTGATGAATTTGAATGCTCAAATTTCCCTGCCATGTTGACTGTGGCTATCGGGAGCTCCAAGTCACCAATGGCTCACCTCTTCTGATGATGGCGTCTTCGGCGGGGATGTCTTAGTTCAGGAGACTATTAAGAAAGCCTCCCGAACACTGATGGCTTTGGCACCTCGGCGCACTGGCAGTCGGCAAGTACCGCATAGAATGAGCCTCTCATAATGACACTGAGGGTTTGCCTTATGGATAGTGTGTTTGCGAGTTATATGATCCCTAAGATCTCCTATGGGTTGGTAGTGGCAATCCCTGGTATCGGAAGGACTAGATGTGCAGTTGTAGGGAAGAGGCTCAAGGGAGCCAACTTAGGAACACTTGGGGGAATTCCTATGTGTCGACTTCATGCGACCTTGCCTTTACAGGCAAGGTCCAGGGTATTGGTGAGCTTCAGCAGATTGTTGGTGAGCTCGAGTAGTCTACTCATTCAGGAAATCTTTCCTTGACAGGTGAGCTTCAGCCGACTACTAGCAAGCTCGTGCAATTTGTTTGATCAGGCCAGGTTCGCTCGCTTGAGTTATTTCGACTTTGCCTTTTTGGTTAAGGCTGGTTCTCAGGCGGTCCTACTGGGGTTCGCTTGTATGCTAGCTTCTATTTAGGGGGTGAAGCTCACCTGTTGTGCGGAGCTCGCCTGATCTGGGTGACTCGCCTGACTTGGATAGACGACTTAAGGAGCGAAGCCTGCCTGATTTGGTGGGCTCGCTTGAGTTGCTGAGTCTGCCCTGATAGGGAACTCAACTACTAGAGTGAGGCTCGCCTGAAATGTCAAGCTCAGCTGGAATGATAAGTTTTCCAGTTTTAGGAATTCTGCTAATGCAAAGGAACCCTCCTGAATAGGTAGGCTAGACTGATCGACTCGATCACCCAAAACTGGGAACTTTCTGTTCCTGTCTAGCTTTCCTCAGGCCTTAATAGTTATTTAGGCTATCATAGGAAGTGAAGGCTTGGGCTTCCTGACGGATGAGAGCTTGTTGTCGCTGCTGTTAGGCTCTTCTAGAGAGGGGAGCGTTCAATCTTGATGCGAAGACAAGGGATGGCATGTGCCATCCCTTGATTTATAGGATTTGATCACTAGTGGGTGAGGAGCACCATGCCCTCTCCTAGTTGTGGGATGTGACCACTGTAGGGGTGATGAGAGCCATGCCTCATCATCACCCAGCACGTAGGAAGTGGGTAGGCTCACTCCTACAAGCAAGCAGCCCGCTTACATTGCTTAGGCGAGGCTGGCAAAGCTACAGGCGAGA
Organism: Asparagus kiusianus; assembly: GCA_022839385.1. Classification (NCBI taxonomy): domain Eukaryota; kingdom Viridiplantae; phylum Streptophyta; class Magnoliopsida; order Asparagales; family Asparagaceae; genus Asparagus; species Asparagus kiusianus. The sequence goes on from BQKN01063404.1 coordinate 156,720, forward strand.
TCGAGAGTTATCTGAATGCTCAGGCAAGCTTGGTGAATAGGTAGGGTCGGCAGCGGGCCCCTCTAACATGTGAGCTGATGTTCGTTAGCAAGCGGAGTTCGTGCGGGCAAACTCCCTACAGGCGTGCTTGGCTCGTGCGGGTGTGCAAAGCATTCAGGCAAGATTGAGCTCTGCGGGTGAGCTCAATGAATAGGTGAGATTGACCTCTATAGGTGAGCTAAATAAATAGGTGAGATTGAGCTCTACGGGCGAGCTTAATAAACATGCTAGATTGATCTCTACGAACGAGCTTAATGAATAGAGCTCTGCGAGCGAGCTCAATAAACAAGCAATGTTGAGCTCTGCAGGTGAGCTCAATAAGGAGTGATTTGAGCTCTACAGAGCTCAATAAACAAGTGGGGCGAGTCAACCAGGCTTTGATACCTAGGCGATTTTCACTGCCTACAAGGACTCCTTCATGGTCCAGGCTAAAGGAAGCACCCAAATTCCCATCATCTTTAGAAAGGTTAGGTCACAACCATATTTGCCTATCCCAAATGAGGAAAATGAAGCAATGTCCGAATTCTCTCACTACAGTGAACAATCACGATGTATAATTGCAAGAATGGGGTATGACTTCATTTAAAAGCATGAATTAAACTTTGAATCAAAGACCATGAGTCCCACCAACCCCTTTCATACCAAGAGGGAAAGTTATTGATTATTATGATCGGCCTAGGCATGGACTTGGATACATTTCTTCAGATATGGATATACAACTCAAACTTGAGGACTCACCAAGCCAGTCCTTAGATACATCTAGCTAGGAGTCCAATGTTTGCATTTGTACCATGTTTGTCTCCAGCATGATTTCATATAGTTTAACCATGGATTAAGATGAGTCTGAGGTATTTGAAGATCTTGAGAATGATCCTTGGGTGAAACATCTTCGCGCACAATGGGAATCAAGCTTTGAAATTAGTGAAATTCTAAATGAAGATAAAGTGTTGCAAGTTAACATAGGCGATGAAGCTAATTCTAAACCCATCTTCATTAGCGAGAGTCTATTACTTACTGAGAAACAAAAACTTATAACTCTCCATCGAGAGAACATTGATGTCTTCACGTGGAGTTACGAAGATATTCCTGGCTTGGATCCTAATGTGGTCGTACATTATCTTAACAATCACCTTAATATTAAGCTAGTCAAGCAACAACAACAACGATGCTTTCATCCCAAGTTGATAGAACAAATAAAGAAAGAAATCCACTAACCCATTGATGTGGGTTCATCCATGAAGACCAACATCCAGATTGGTTAGCCAACATCATCGTGGTAATGAAAAAGAATGGAAAAATGCATATCTATATTGACTTTAGGGATCTTAATTTTGCTTGCCCAAAGGATGAATTTCGTCTCTTATCATGGATTTCATGGTTGATTCTACGTGCGAGTTTGGGAAGATGTCATTCATAGATGGGTTTTCTGGATACAACCAAATCGAGATGCATCTAGATGATCAAAAGCACACAGCTTTCATGATTCCCTTAGGAGTATTCTGTTATATAATAATGCCCTATGGTCTAAAAAATGATGGAGCAACTTACCAATGCATGATGAACATGATTTTTTGTGAGCATCTGTGCAAGATGGTGGAGTGGTATTTTGATGACTTCGTAATCAAGAGTTGTCATAAGCAACATAATGTCAATGACTTGAGGATGGTGTTCAAAATCATGAGAAAAAATAAACTCAAGATGAACCCAACCAAGTCTGTCCTGGGAGTATCAACATGCAAATTCTTAGGGTTTATAGTAACATACAAAGGGATACACGTTGACCCCAAAAAAGTAAAAGTCATTCAAGAGATGCCACATCTGAGAAATCTCAAATAACTCAAAGGCTTGCAAGGGAGGCTAGCCTACATCTACAGGTATATATCCAACTTGTCCAAAAAATGCCAACCATTCCAGAGGTTGATGAGGGAACTTTTTATTTGTTTGGGACAATGCTTGTCAAAGAGCTTTTGATGAAATCAAGAATTATCTTACAAAGTCGCCTGTCCTAGCTACACCAGTTTCAGGTAAACATTTTCTAATTTATGTTAGGTCTATGGATCACTCTTTAAGAGCACTTTTTGCTCAAAAGAATGATGATGGCCATGAGCAAGACATTTATTATCTCAGCTAAACTATAATGGTGCCGAGCATCTCTACAATCTAGTCAAAAAGAAATGTCTAGCGTTGGTTTTCGCTGTCCAAAACATGCGACACTACCTGACTAGTCAATCCATCCATAATATTTTAAGAGTCAATCCTCTATAGATACTCATAAAAAACCTAGATTTTTGAATTTTAGGTTAGCCAAATGGGCAATATTGCTTTCGCAATACGACATGACGTTCGTACAACAGCAAGCAATGAAAGGCTAGGCAATAGCTAACTTCTTGGTGGATCATCTCATTCTGAAATCTTCTAAACTCTATGAAGACATCCCAGATGAGGCCTTCGAGTCAAATGTTATCTTAGATTACTAGGTATGGCAACTTTACTTTAACGACATGTCAAGGCGCAACCACAAAGGAGCAATTATCATGGGAGTGGGGGTCATGCATATTGATCCCTACATACACATCCTCCCTCGGGCTTAGTCATTGATCAAGCCATGCTCCAATAATATGGCTAAGTATATACCCTATACTTGGTCTACAACTTGCTCAGGACAAGGGTATCAAACACCTTGAAATGACACTACCTGATTGGTCAACCCATTCATATCATATCGAAGTCGATCCTCTATGGATACTCATGATGAAACCTAGATCATTGAATTCTAGGTTAGCCAAGTGGGAAATATTACTTTCAAAATATGACATGACATTCATGCTACCAAAAGTAGTGAAAGACCAGACAATAGCTAATTTTCTAGCGGATTATCCTATCTCCGAGTCATCCAAACTCTATGAAGATGTTTGGGATGAAGTCTTTGAGTTGAATGTCACTTTAGATCACTTTTGTGTGGAAACTTTACTTCAATGGTGCATCACAATGGAACCACAAAGGAGCAATCATAACAAGATTGGATGTAGTGCTTATTGATCCCTACGACCATGTCCTTCCTAGGGCTTATTCATTAATTAAGCCATGTTTCAACAATAAGGCTGAGAACAATGAGGTTGAGTACAATGCTCTCATATATAATTAGTTTACAACTCGCTCAAGATTTATATGTAAAATATCTTAAAGCTTACAGCTATTCCAAATTGATCATCAATCAAGTCAAAGGAGAATATGATGTCTTCCACAATGACCTTATACCTTACCACGAAGCAACAATGGAGCTTGCTCACTTATGCGAAGGTGTCTACATCAATTATGTAGCCCACCTTCGATAATACCACAGACACTTTGGCATCACTTGCAGCTACTCTCGCCTTTCCTCCTAAGTCTACTAGATGAATTATAATGGCTACCCACCAATTATGCTCTCCAGAACAAATTTTGATAACTGACAAAGCACATGCTATGCTAGCTCACTTTGAACCTAATGATTGGTATTATCTGATCATTGATTACATCTTGCATGGTATTTTGCCAGATGATCTGAAGCAAGAAATCTCCATCCAAAGAAGAGCCTCACATAGACTTTATATCGTCGATCATTCAATATTACTCTGATGCTTATTGCCAAGTGAGGCTCAAGCGGCAATCAATGAAGCTCATGATGGTACATGTGGAGCTCATCAACCTGGTCCTAAACTTTAAGATCGACTTCATTATTTAGGCTATTATTCACTAACGATGATTGCATATTCGGTTGTCTATGCAAGAAGATGTCACACATGCCAGTTTCATGCCGACTTCCTACATCAACTACTGAAAGAATTACATCCAATTGTTGCCTCATGGCCATTTGAAACATGGAGTATGGACGTCATTGGGCGGATTAGTCCACCATTTGCCAAAGGCTATCTTTTTGTCCTAGCTATTACTGTTTAATTCTCTAAGTGGGCTAAAGCCATTCCCTAAAGAGAGGTTAAGACTTCTAATGCGGTCAAGTTCTTGAAACACCATGTTATTTACTAACTCGGTGTCCTTCAGAAGATTCTCCATGATAACAATCCATAGTTCATAGCCAACTGTTCTTCAAGTTTTGCAACAAATTCAAAATCCAAGATGTGCCTTCTACGCCATATAATTTGACCACCAATAGTCTAGCCAAAGCTTTCAATAAGACCATTATAAAGCTTTTGAAGAAGTAGTTCTCATTTAATAAATGAGATTGGGACTAAAATCTCAGAGTATGTTTATGGGGCTTATCGAAGAACAGTCTTCACTCTCACAGGCACCATGCCTTTTCTTCACTATACGAATATGAAGCCGCAATTCTATTGGAAATTCAAATGTCATCATTAAGAACCGCTCTCACTATGAAGATGACAATTGAAAAATATCATTAAAAGTGTCTCCAAGAGCTAGATGCACTAGATGAGTTAGGTTACAAGCTCAGCAATGAATTGAGATCTACTAGTCACAGATCTCAATAGCCTTTAATATGAGAGTCAAAGAATGATTCTTCAAAGAAGGTGACCTAGTTTTAGATATTTATCTACCCATCGTCATGAGGCATAAGTTTAAAGGAAAATTTCATTCTAAATGGGAAGGCATGTTTGTAGTAGAGATAGTCTGTCTACTCAAATGAAACATATCGCCTAATTGACCTAAAGTGAAATAGGCTCATGGTGTCAATCAATGGAAAATTTCTTTAAAAATATTACCCATTATTTTTAGCCACCTTTATGTCCCCACAAAGATTTTTGTCATGTTTAAGTTTCTACCTCTGGGAGTGAATATTGATCATACTTATCTAAAACCCTAATCAAAATCCCCAATAAGTCATCAAGTTAACACCACACCTCAGCATGACTCCAAATGCATTACCACCATCATGTTAACATTACACTTCTGAATGATTTATACCTTAATGATCTGACTGGTTAACATTATACCTTTATTGGATCATTTCATCGACTGGTTAACATTACACCTTTTTCAGCTTGTCTTTTCAAATTCAACCGGTTAACATTACACCTATGTCTATCCGTCTCTACCAAAATATTGATTAATTAACATTACACTTCTATCAATTTCCTACCATTAAGTTAACGTTACACTTCTATTGATTTCCTACTGTTAAGTTAACATTACACTTCCAAACGATAGTCGTCCTTTGGACCCACTTCAAATCCAACTAGTTAATACTACACTCGTGTCAATTATTCTATTGTAATGATAACATTATACCTCTAAACAGAACTAAACTTGATACATTAACACTACACCATTTAGTTTGATTCCATCATTTTTCTCATTAGTAAGGATATTAATACGATATTTTAACACTACACGTCTATCATATACATTTCAAAATAGCAAAAGTTCTTTATTATTAAAATAGCTAAGTTATTACAAATAGGAGCTTTCTAAAGGCAATATTGATAAAAGGATTGAATTTGACTAATACACTCAACTATCTTGGGATCCCTAGCTTCAATAGCATCTTTCAGAGCTCTTTCCCTCAGAATCCTAGGATTAATTAGAATAACTTGAACCTTGAAAGCCTCCAGCCTAGTCATCTTAGCCTAAAGTTGAAAAGCCTGGAGATCCTGCTCATTAGCCAACTCAGATTATTTGAGTTTGAATTCCTCCTTCTGCTATTGAGCTACTTCCAACCTAGTTCAAGCTACAGCTATGGCTGCCTTGGCCTCAATGATGGCGGCTACCCACTCAAGAATTCTCACCTCAAACTTCACCAAAGATTCTCACCTCAAACTTTACTAAGAATCTCACTCTGAACGTCACTGATGAGCAACCTTCGCCACAATTTCAGGCATATAAATCGAGGATGCAAATTTCAAGTGCAGAAACCAACTTGTTGAGCTTTGCCCAACTGACTTTCACTCAAATATGCAAAAGTAAATGAACTTCTCCCTAATCAGGTGGGTATTGAAGTGGCTTCACTTAAGTGACGTAGCGAACTTTGCCATTACTTCAAATTGAAAAAATTCTAACTCCATCTATTTAAGACCCTACTTGGCGAACTTCAGTTCGACTCTTGCCAACATAAGGAACATTGATTTTGATCTCTAAGTCCCTCATCTTCTTATCCTCGCTCATATCTTTCTTCAAGCGATTCCGAGGAGAAGTGACGTGGTCCTCCTTTGTAATGTTATCATCTGAGGGACCACCCCCAGCATTGTTATCAACGCGAGGGGTATCCATGTTAGCATTCTCATCCACTTCCCGATCGCAGTCAGCTTGGTTAGGATTATTACAACGGCTGGACTCTCCCTGTTGATTCATCAGCACCACAATTTGTTGGCTGTGCATGTCTCTCATCTCTTGCATAGCCATCTCCATCTCGAATTTAAAATTCTCTTTCTCCTTGGCTAAAGCATCCTCGAGAATTAAGCCATTTGTTCGGCATTAATCATGTATGATTCATAAGATTACCCAGCACTGGATGCTGTATCATCAGAAGCCAACGCAGAGCAAGCATCTGACGTTTCATCGTCTGACGACAGTGACCTATGTGGTCTAGGTCTGATAGTTCAAGACCGCAGCCAAGTCATGCGCTGAGATACTTTAGCAAAAGGCTTAGGATTGAAGCATCACGAGGACTTGCCTTTGTCGGCCATGTTAATAGTTACTCGAGGGAACTCATCACCTAAGCCAGTTGGTTTTCTTCTGCGAAAACACCTCGTCTTTGGTTCAGACATTTCAGTAGCAATTCTTTCAAATACTGAGACCCTCCGGGGAGTAGTCTCATGGCAGCTGCATTCTGACAACACTGCCTTGATGATTTTCACACATGGACAACGAGAGTTCGTCTCTCGAACATTTCTCTTCCGAGAATTAATCGTATTTGCCGTTTGATAGCACAACTCATCAGTCTAATGATTAGAGCAACCTATCGTGTGTTGGCTTGGCTTCCCAGGTATAACAAGCGTCATCAGATAAGCATGTTTCCCTCTAGGGATATGATGCTTCATTGGCATCTCTGAGCGTCACTTGTTCAGATTTACGCCTTCGTGAGTGTGAAACTCTAACGGGCTCTTGTACTTCGACTCGCAATCCGATGAGATCAGTGATAAGCGCTTTCCCTTTATTATTGGGGGGATAAGTATGACCCCCATTCTGAATGGTTGTTTGGGAGCCTTTCAATGGTCCCAATCGCACCTTAATAGGTTCCTTACCTCGATCGTCGAGTAGAGGACAAAGGCGGTCTTTCAGAGAAACTCTGAATTTGGTGAGGTCCATACTACCAATAGGAGTGGGATCCGGAGTTGATGAAGGTTGAATGGTACTTTTGTCTACTTTTTCCTTAGAAGCTAATTTGACCTTTGGCATCCAAACCTGTTTCTGCTTGGGTGGTTTTTTAATCACTTCTTCCTTTTGTATTTCCGTTCTACTTGCACAAGGATTCGGGCTTGCGCTAGCAATGCGTGACGTTTCCGGATTCGCTCCTTAAGAGTAGAGCGGGTCCTTTTGATACGAACCCATTGTTCTTCTCAGCTTTAGAGGAGAGGTTGCTCGATTACCGTTGTTGTTCTTGCCGCTACCTAGACTTCAGATCCACATCATAGCGGATCCTATCCATTGGCTCTAAAGTCTTAGCGAGTTTACGCACAAGACGTTGATGCCGTCATTGGCGTGCCCTCTTTGACAACGTTGGTGAACCTTCAGCAGCTGACTCTTTGGTCAAGGAGGAATTCGGATCTGCTGATCTAACCTTGCCGGATATTGGTGACATGTCGCTACGACTGTAGCAGCGGTGATGCAGAGATCATCTTCTCGGGTCTTCGTGTCAGAAGACCAGCGGACCTTTCTGGATCTACAAGGAGAGGTAGATCTGGAGGAGGACAAGTATTCCTCGAACTTCTGCTGGTTGAACTCATATTCGACCTCCTCATTTACCAGGATCTTGATCGCTGGTTGCGTCACGATAGTTTCGGCAGCAAAACTGTTGGCTCCCACTATGGTCGCCAACTTGTTTGGGGAGAAAGTCGATTTGTTCATTAATGTAGTCATTACAACTTCAAACGTTACAATGAAAACAAAAGTTAGTCTTTTTCTAAGACCTTTACATAATAAAAACAAAAAAAAAGTACAATTCTCGTCAAACAACGCAACGGGTGTTTATCGCCCGCTGCTTGCATGGGATCTTGGCCTGTGATGGGGATGTTGATGTCTGTGGACTACCAAACGATTAGATCAGATGCGGAGCTTTGTTGATTCGTGAAGGAATTACAAAACTGAAGCAATTATCTCGGCAACAATGAGATAATCACTCTTCTCGAGATTACCGCAATGGGGCAATCTCAAGGCAAAGGACCGGGAAGTGTGGATCTGACGAGCTCCTCTTCTTTATGCCGACGAACTTGATCTGATCTCCTACTCTCATCTAAAATTCGTGCTACTTCAGTCTTCAGTTCAGTAGGGCTTCGCCAACGCCCAAGAATTCCAGATTTGAAAAAATGAAGACCCTGGGGCTGTATTTATAGGCTTCGAGAGCTCTGTTTTTGGATAAGAACAGTTGATTCACTCTTATCCTTAGTTGTAACCACTTAACCATGTTCTTGGATGATATCTTATCAGTCGGAACAAATCTAGACGGTTACCGGTCAAAAAACGGCTCAAAACAGCCAAAAATAGATTTTTAGGGCTGCGGACACTTATCGGTGTCTCGGCCAAGCTTTGGCCGAGACACCACTTGGTGTCTTGGACAAACTTTGGCCTGAACTTGGTTTCACGTGTTCCATCTGTTTCTACCGTATCTTTATCGTCCGAACTCGGAATCATGTGATTCAAAATGCATCGGAAAGCCAACAAGGAGATCTAAAAGCTTCCATGATTGAATCATATGTGGATTAAATGGTACACGAGTAGCGCTTCGTCAAATGAGCTTCTATGACTTGGATAGCAATGTTCATCATCTTCTCTCTATCTCGAGTCATGTGCGGGGACCTATAAGTAATTTTTGATGCCTACACCATTGTTCTGCGTCGGGAGGCTATGCTAGAGATACTGCTAGTGCCGCCAGTGCATCTGCATATACGTTCTGGAGACATGAAATGTACTCGATGAAGAATTCTTCAAACGAGTCTACCATTAGGTCTTGATTCCTGACTTCATACTCTCCTCAAATTTTGTTGACTATCAGTTGAGAATCACCAAAAGCTTCGAGATAATTGACCCCTAGCTCTTTGGTGAAATTGAGCCCAATGAGTAGTGCGTTGTATTCGGCTACATTATTAGAAAACGGCTCAGTGAGTTAATAGGCTTGAGGTAGCACGTGTTTCTCTGGGGAAACTAAGACAACTCCAACTCCTGAGGATATCTTCAAACTTCTGCGAGCGCTCGTTGCATTGGTTGCCCGAGAAGCACCATCGAAGTATAATTACCACACCTATTGATGAGAGGTAGTGTTGACTTCCTAGTTTGGGATTAATATTTAGTTATCTACTATTTGAGACATATGGTATATACATGAGAGTTTCCTTGTTTAGATTACTTCGCTCGATGTACTACGTCTCGTGTGGTAGATTTCAAAGTATTAATTCTATTAGATATGGGGAAAATGAATTAGGTAAACTATGCTTAATAGATAGATCCTCCACTACATGTCGTAGCCTTTCCCCTGGGGGCGAATGGAGGTGATCTTACTTTAGCGCTCTGACGCTTTTGTTGTTTTTCTTTTTATTTTTTTCCTTTCAGGTGGTTCAGAGTATCAGAGAGTCGCATGATGACGGAGTTCTTGCATAGTCACCGTCATATGAGCAAGTAGATGAGACTCCACAGTAGGCAGGCCTTATATTCAGTTATTAGAGTTTTCTTTATTTTTCTCATTTTGTAAAGGTAGTGAGCCTTGATACATTTTAGTTGATCCATGTCATGATACATTCATTTATTTCATTATGACAGATATATTCCAGACTTGTTCATTTAGATATGATTTATTTATGAGATATTATTTCTTATATCATGTCAGTTGCAGTTATTTTCTTTCTTTCGCCTATTAGTACATGCACTTTATTTTTGATTCCACTAGAGGATATTGCTGTGATTGCTAAACTTGTTGTTGTATAGTGTAGGTGCATGACAGGTTTGATATCTTTGGGTTCACCTTGAACTGTAGCCATGTGTGAAACCAGGGGCATCACATCCGCTCCCCACTCCCAGGGAGAATCCACTACACAATTGGGTTTTTAACGTTTACCCAAAAATGTTCACACGTCATAAGTTCGGTTTTCTAGCTTACCGAAAACATTTACATTACACACTCTTGGAATCACACTCTATACCCTCTAAGTATTGGCTCTAACCTGTGTTCTTTCTCAAGTGCTCGGGTTTTCGACCTCTCTCTAGGGTTTACTATTGATGCCACTCTTCTTGGAATCGACCCCTTCTCTCACCACAAACTTCTCTTGGTGTACAAGTATATTATAAAGTGATCTACCTAATGAAGGCTCAAATACAAATAATTTGTTCTCTATAATAGATGAGAACACAATGAAGCCCAACTCAATGTTACAATCTCTCAAAACCCAAATATACTATGTATGAAAAACTAAAAGCTCAAAGATTGTGTGTGTTCAATGAGTAAAAATCAAACTAAACTCAATATAAAACTCTAGCTTATAGAAATGATAAATAATAAAAAAAATAAATACAAAGCTAGAATTAAGTTTAGAAAAAACTCCTCTAGAACAAGAGAGATGGAGATGTGAAAGTGAAAGCTCAAATCAAAGTTGATCTCCTCTTCTTGTGAAACAATCTGCACAAACCAAACATGTAAACACTTAAACAATCTTAAAACACCCTTTTAAACTTGTTTAAAACTCTCTTTTTATTACCCTCATAAGTTAGAGGGTATGGGGTATATATAGGATCATAAAACAAGCACGAAAACCAAGAGAAAACCAAGGAACAAGATAAAAAAACAAAAACCTAAAAATCTAGAAAACTAGCCATTAAAAGCCATCGGTCGGCTGGTGAACAGTATCAGTCGACTGATGAGCTCACCATTATAGGCAGCTCACAGCTTATCAGTCGCAGCTCATCAGTCGACTGATGAGGTTATCAGTTGACTGATAGTTTATCAGTCACAAAACAGAAACTTTTGGCAATTCCAGGTGAGTTCATCAGTCGACTGATAAAATCCATCAGTCAAATGATAACAAGTTATCAGCTAGAAAGAAATATTAAATTTTTATTTTCAAACCTCTTTTAAAAATAACAAATAAATTCTAAAAATATAAAACTTAGGAAAATGATTGTAAACATGATAATAAACATGTTACAAAAACTAGTCCAAAACATGAAAACTAAACATACATGTTTTTGACATTTTAACTTAAACAATATTTTGAAACCTTATAAAATAATTTTATAGACTTAATAAAAGTTATAAACTATTTTTGTTAAGTCTATAAATCAATTACTCAACATTTTCACAAATTCATATTTATGTAAACATAAAAACCAAAACTTATATATATATATATATATATATATATATATATATATATCAATATATGAGAAACCAATACATGTATGTGTGTATGTGATTGAGCTTGAAGTATCTACACACAAGTATAAACCTAAACTAAATTACCCATGCTTGAAGGTCTTTAATATAGCTTGACTTGGTTGCGGATGAAGCTTGATCTTGTATATGACTTGAATTGTATTGCTTCATACCAATATTTCCTTCTATCCTCTAATGAATATGATCATGAAAGCTGTAGTCCATACAACCTCCAACGTGGATATTTATGCAGATTACCTAACAAAACAAATGTAAACACTCGACATACATTGATATGAATTGTTTGTAATCATCAAAACAAGATTAGGGAGTAGGCTCATAAACATGAGGCCAACAGGTGAGGTCACTAAGGAGCTGGAAGGCTTCTAGATTTTCCCCACTGGATCTCTGACGTCGACCCCCTATCTTTGGAGGAGGCACAGGCGATGCCGGCGGGAGTGCCAGTGGGCCCCTGCTCGCCTAAGAGGAAACTTCTCGATAGCGACAAGTTCTTCTCACTGGCATCTCTTGACAGGAAGACTTCAATTTTGGGGTCTCTGACGGCCCTAGTTCTAGCAGTGTAACAATTCTCCCTCCCAAAGGACGAGGGGTTCTTGAAGAGGACGCTAAGCTTCGGCTTACATCTGGCTCTCAAGGCTCACTTGGTTTTGGGGGCTTTGCTCGAGCAAGAACTATACAAGCGGCTCCAGTATATGCATGATGCTCCGTAGGGGTAGCAGGTGAAGCTCGCAAGAGAGAAGTTGGCCAAGGAAGAGGTAAAAAAAGAGAGTTGGCACCTTGGAGGATGAACTGAATGGCGTCGAAGCCCGCTAGCATCGAGAGGTAGATGCTACAGAGAAGGCCCTCTATGGGATTTGATCCTATAGTACCAAACAAGCGGCTTCGATTGCTAAACTTAAGGGCGAGGTGGCCTGATTAAAGGAGGAAGTTGGTCATCTTCAGCAAGATAGTAGACTGATGACTTTAACTAGGGAAGTCAAATCCGAGAGGCGCCTTAAAGTGGCGGCCGAGGAGGACACTCGTTTGAGTCGTCTCTCGGTTGACCAGCTTAGGCGAGACATCGAGGCAGAGAAGTTGGCTCACAGGGCATCCTTGACACTTGTCAAGGACCTAGAGCGTTAGCTTATTCATCTCGACTCAGAGAAGTATAGGATGAAGGTGGTCGAGGACTGGCACCACGGCCCTTTGGATAAAACCGAGGTGGCCTTGGCTTGCAAGGCTAGTGTTGACCATATAGTATTGCTGCTCCCTCCTGGCTCTCATCCTTCATTTGACTGCCTTTATCCTTCTTGCGTCTCTTGCTGCCTTAATCCCCTAAGGGAGATCAAGGTAAGCAAAGAGGGTTTAGATTTGGCGGTGAGTGACGGGAGTGATGAGTTAGGGTATGAGCTCGACGATGACCCTCCTACTACTTCTGGTGATACCGTCGAGACCCCTACTGAGACTGCCGCCCCAGCCAAGCTTGCTGCCCCTACCGAGACTGCTGTCCAGGGGGAGACTACCGCCTCTGACCAAGAAAGTTAAGGGCTTGTATCCATTTTTCCTTTTTTCTTTGTAAATATCAACATGTTTTTTGTAAATATTATAATGAACTTTGAATCTTAGGAATAAAAACTGACTTTGTTTTCATTCTTGAGTTTGCCTTGATTTATTCCTTGTTCTTGTTTTACCTAGCTAACTTGTTAGTTTGATTCGATTGAGAGAACAAAAGTGTTGATTGTGATGAGCCTGTCGTGTCATGTTGACTTAAATGTTGAGAGGTCGAGATAACTAGCTTGTATAGTGTTTTCTGCTGGCTAAGTGTTTAGGTCTTTAGCCGACAAGGACTTGGCAAGTTGTAGCACCTAAGTCATGTTGCCGAAGTCATTCAAACACTTAGGCTCATGCCTTAGGTTTGTTTAGAATGATACCAAGGTCTATTTGATAGAATGATAACACTAAGGTTGAGTGCCTAGGACATACGTGGACGCCTAGGTCTTCAATATAACCATGATGGTCGAGAGGCAACTGTGGTAGTTGATCATATGGGGAGCACCTTAGGTTTATTCCTAAAAAGGTACCAAGCGCTTTGAATTCAATCGAAGTCAAATGCCTAGAACTTACTGAAGTTGACTAGGTCTTTTAAAACACTGAGGCTGTGCCTAGGACTTGCTGAAGTTGACTAAGTCTTTCGCCCTATGCAGAGCCGCCTGTTTTCTTCGAAAGTTGCCTTCATTACTGATTTCATTATAACTTTATTCGTTTACAAAGAATTCATGTAACAAAAAAAAAGGATTACAACTCTCTCGAAAATAACACAAGATTCGTTTATCGTCTCTTGCTCGCTCGGGTTTTTGGCTGGTGACAGGGATGTCAATATTCGTGGACCACATAAAAATTAGATCAGATCTGAGGCTTCATCGATTTGCGATGGAATCAAGAAGCCGAAGCACTTATCTCGGCAACAGCGAGATAATTGCTCTTCTTAAGATTACCGCAACACGGTAATCTTAAGGGACGAACATGGGGAACTGTAGATCTGACGAACTCTTCTTTCCTACACTGAAGAACTCAATCAATCTCCTCCTTTCTTCTGAAATTCATGCACCTTCAGTCTTCAGTCCGGCAGGGCTTCGCAAACACTCGAGAATTCCAGATCTGAAAAAATAAAGGCCCTGGGGCTGTATTTATAGGCTTCAGGAACCTCTGTTTTTAGATAAGAATGACTGATTCTCTCTTATCCTCAGTTATAACCAATTAACCACGTTCTTGGATAGATTTAGATCAGTTGGAATAAATCCAGGTGGTTAACATCGAAAAACAGCTCAAAACAGCTAAAAACAACATTCTAGGGGTTACAGACACCCTGGATGTCTTGGCTTGGCAGAGACACTCGTGGGTGTCTCGGTCTGGCCGAGACACATCTGGACCGAGACACCAGTGAGTGTCTTGGGTATTTTGGTCTTAACTTCCTCATATGACCTCTAAATGATCTGATTCTAGATATATTGGAAAGTGAACAAAGCAATCTATAACTTTCATGTTTTTAGTTTCTTCACATTCGAATCGGATCTTGGACAAAATCGTCATTCTTCTCCAAGGCACCAACACTGTCTCAGAATTCTGAGGCAGTTTATACTATCTTTGGTATTTTGGCTTTATCTTTCTCATATGATCTCCAAATGACCTGATCCAAGATGTATTGGAAAGCTAACGAGGAGATCTAGAACTTTTATGATTTTAGTTACTTTAGATTCAAAACGACTCATGGCCAAAATCGCTCTACAAGGTCCAATACACCTTTGGGTGTCTCGGCTTGGCCGAGACACCAATGGGTGTCTCGGTAAATCCGAGACACCTCTGAGTGTCTCACCGAGGCCCAGGACATAGTCTTGCGTGTTCTGTCCATTTTTACCGTATCTTCGTCGTCTGAACTCGGAATCATGAGATTCAAGATGCGTCGAAAATCCGTCGAGAAGATCTACAAGGTCCCATGATTGAATCATCTGTAAAGTGGACGAGAACTGAGGGGTGCTCCGCCTTTTGCAAGCAATGCGGGGCTCCCGATCAGCTCGTGCTTCTGTCATTCCAAAGTTTCGTCACTTCGCATGGTCCGTCGACTCACTTTGTGCATTTGTCGATGTTCATCGCCTTCTCTCTATCTCGAACCATGTATGGGGACCTATAGGTAATTTTTAACACCTACAGATACCCCCTCCAAAGTATTTCAATCTCGTTTCTTTTATAGATGAGCCTAAAATACTTTGGATATGATTGGTCCAACCATAAGTTGGTGTAAAAGGACCTGTGGTTAGCTTTGATTCTTAACTCCTTCGATTTTTAGTCTGCTCGGTTGTTTTCAGCAAAAGTTGTTTCCATTGTCGATTCTATTAAAACTTCAGTCGTTTACAGAGAATTACAATGAAAAATAAACAAATTACAACTCTTGAGAAAATAACACAGAAATCGTTTATCGAATCCTGTTTTGTGGGACTTTGCCTATGTCGGGAGTGCTTTGGCTCGTGGACCACCGATTCACAGATCGTAAAGGTGTTTAGAGATCCTTCCTTCGTTTATCAAAGTAGGGATTTAAAGCGAATATCTTATCGATGTAAGATGTTCACTCTTCCAAAGATCAAGTCTGAGCATAGATCTCTAGGAATCACCAAGTGATGTTTATGAAAGGTGAAAATTCTCTCTTTCTTCCTAAAAATCACCAAAAGCTCAAGCTTTTTCTGTTCTAATCTGCTCTGTGTCTTTGTTTCGTGTCTAGGGAGGTATTTATAGGGGTAGGAGTGCTCAATAGTGGAAACGGGGATGAAATAACCGACTACATAACTTCTCTTTGGCCGCGCCAGTCAACACTGCCGCGGCTATTGACGCGTCAGTGTGGACTGCCGCGGCCAAAGGAGCGGTTACAACCACGTCCCATCGTGCTTGAAACTATTCTCCCATGACTTTTAACCACTTTTTTCGTGGTTTAACTGCTTGTCCACGTCAGCACACGTTCTATTTCTGATATGCCGCCACGTGGACTTTAAAAACTCATCGTATAACTACTTTGTAACCGTCGCGGCTCCCCCCGTAGTTTGCACGTCACCATAGACTGCCGCGGCTAAGGCGCGCCGTCATGAGCTGCCGCACCTAAGGCGCGCCACCATGAGCTGCCGTGCGTAAGGCGCGTCACCATGAGCTGCCGCGCCTAAGACGCGTCACTATGGGTTGTTCGTTAGTGTGTTTTGTCGTTGCATGCACATTGTTCTCTTCTCATCCTTGAGTTGTGTTTGGACATCTATGAGCATTTTTTGACGCCTACAGATACCCTCTCCAAAGTATCTCAGACTTATTATTTTAGAGAGGAGTCTGGGACACTTTGGATATGATAATTTTTCTTTGCAATTTCTTTAGTACTTTGTTGAGGAAGTTGCGTAGAATGGTCTGTGAATGGATTCAATCCCTGACTTCTTTATCTCTTAGTCTATTCAGTGCTTTGTAGAATAGCTAAAATCCTTTCCGTGCTGCGTTTATCGTGTGGTCGTTGTCGAAGTCTTGAATTAAAACTGTTGTTGAAGAATGGAGAAATAGTTTATACTCATATACTCATTGGAGTTTTTGGGAAATAGTTTAACCTCATATACCCGTTGGGAGGTTCAAGGAGATGCAGTTTATACTCATATACTCATCGGAGTGTTGGGTATCTGTTTTAAATACAATGGGAAGTATACGAATACGCTTGTCAATTACTGCGTGCTAGCGCGTCAGTGTAAACTACCTCGCTACAGCGCAACAGCGTTGACTGTCGCGCGTTAGCACGGCAGCATAGACTTTCGCGCATTAGCGCGTCAGCGTCGACTGGCGCGCTCGAACGTTGGCCAGTCGGGTTTATAAGACCGACTCTGGGCCTTTTTGGGTCATTCTTCCCCGCTCTTCTAAGTTCGAAACTTTCTTGAAAACCCTATAAAAGGATTTCCAACCCTTTTCCCTTCTCCGTCTTTTCATATTTGGGTGATCTTTTTCAAAAGAGATCTAGGGTTTCGAAATTTTCTTGGTTCTGAGTTTTCTCTTCAGTTATTTCTTCACCAAAGCTTAATCTTCTTCACCCTCTGGTAAAAACAACTCTGGAGCTTCGGTTTCTTTTGTATTTCAAACTTTTATTTGGGATTTCGACAAAACCCTAACCTATTTGTGTTTTCTAGGTCAAAATCCTTTCTTTTCACTATGTCACCTAAGAGATCCAGAGTTCCCAAGGGCAGATCTGCAGCTCCAGCATCTGAGGAGGTCGAGACTGTTGCCGCGTCATTTGGAGGTACCTTTTCAACTCTTTATCTGTCTAAAATTGCTAACTTTGTGTATACAACCTCGTTTGTCTCCTTTGAGAGTCATCCGGGAAGAGTCGACGTCCTCCTTTGAGAGGATTTACGCTATAAACACATATCTTGTTAAATCAAGACATGTACCACGGCCAAAATATGATTTTGGCTCAAACTCGTGGTTCTTCGAAGCTAAGAGTTGTTGTTCTGTTACCGCGGCAGCACGTACTGCCGCAGCTGAGCGCGGCAGCATACACTGTCGTGGTAACGCATGGCAGTGAATACCGTCGCGGCTACTTAGAGCATTTTGCCTTGCTCTCTTAGCCTCTCCTTTGTCCAACTGTTTTCCAAATTTTTCTGCAGTGCCTTTTCCTTCTGTCACCTTTTCTGATAGATAAGACACGAGTCAGAGTGGTATTCTTCATGCTTCCTTCAACGACAATTTTCTGGTCAGAGAGGCTCGTCAGTTTAATGAGGGTTATGACGATAGCATTCTTGGACTAATTCGTGAAGGAAGTCGTCGCATTCTGCGTGCTTTGTTGACTGACTCGCCCTTAACCCTAATTCGAGACTCCACCGAACCGTTAAAGAAGCTTGATTATTTGTTCGGGGATTCGATTGAAAACCCGAATAATCTTTGCTGTGGTCCTGAAGCTTGGTTGAATGAGTACGAAGGGGACTTCTTGTTCCTTCCTCCATTCCCTCAACAGTACTCGATTCTTCAATTAAGGAATTTAGCCGTTTCAAGGAAGATGTCATGGCACTTGACAGATGACCATGAACGCATCCATTGCGGGTTCATTGGTAAGGATATAAGCGCTCCTGGCTCTAGTGGTCGGCATACCATTCGCGGTCTTCATCCAGGGGTACTTGGACCGGATAGTGGGCCTCAGAATGAACTAATGATAAAGGCTAACACGGTAAAGAATAGGCATGCTCGGATCGGCAGAGAATTCCTCCTTCTGAAATTCAGATGTTATGGATGGTTTCATTCGCTCTCAGACAAATGGTGGTCTAGGATGACCAATTATGTACTCAATCGTTGGGGTCAGGAGTTAACGAACTTGGGATTATATGCTCCAATCAGAGCTAGCATGCATGGTCTCCCGATAAGTGTAGATCACTTTCTCGTCTTATTCGAGTCTTATAATCCAGAAACCAATACATTCTTCACCAAGTATGGGGAGTTAGGGCTTCCGCTCCACGAAATGATGAAAGTATCTAGATTGCCGTTGGGGAATACTCCTTACCAATAATACTTCCCCAACAATCGTCAGCTTATGAAGATCAAGAAGGCTGGTTCTGTTGCTTATGACATTCTTTGGGAATTAACTTACCATTACCAAACAGCCATAGCCAGGATTGAAGTGAAGAGTAAGAAGGCAGCTCAAGTCAGTCTGAAACAGATCGCTGATTATTTGTTCCATAACCTCGAAAGCTCGACTGGTGAGGCCATTTGTGAATCACCTACCTTGACCCCTTCAGATATTAACAAGCTAATCACAAAGATTAACACTCAGTCTTATACGACCGGATCATCTGAAGGTGGTTTTCCGAGGGGAGCGAAATTCAGCACTTTCTTGTGGCAAACAACAAAGAGGATGAAACCTAAGACTCTTCTCTCTGGCTATTTGGCCATATGGCTAAAGAAATGTGTATGTAGGCATCGAAAATTGCCGATAGGTCCCCGCACACAGCTCAGTGTTAACGAGCAACGATTGAACGTCACTACCCGGTTTACAAGAGTTCAATTGACGTCGGTGAGCGCCTGAAGCGAACCGACGAACCACGTAAGCCGACAGAATCTCAGAACAACGGGGATACGGACTGATCGATAACCCCGTGATCACTGCAAACGGACCAACACCCGTCGTGTCCCATTCACCTCACCGATTATCCGGCCATTGGGGCCCACAGAGTTCGCCGTCAGAATTCCAACGCATCCGAAATCACTCAAATCCGAGCTCGTACAAAAAGTCAACGGCGGATCAACGGCGGAATACCCGGTAGCGTCTCAAATGACATGAAACACCCCGGGGGTGTCTCAAAAAATCCGAGACACCCCAAGGGTGTCTCGGAAAATCCAAGACACCCCATTTCCGAGACACCCCAAGGGTGTCTCGGAAATTCCGAGACACCCAAGGGGTGTCTCGGATTTCTTGAGACACCCCATGGGGTGTCCTTAGCCATTTCAGCCCCTCCCCTCCTTGTTTCCTATAAATAGGCCCTCTAGGCCTCCATTCTCTTGGCTTGGATTTTTGGAGAGGAATTTCTGGTCTTGGGTTTAACCTCGAGATCTGAAATTTCTGAGAAGAGCAGCGAAGCCCTGCCGGATCGAGGAGTGAGATTCTGCACCAGTCCCCCTTCATTCACCTCTCTCATCCTTAGTGTTGCCCATTAGCGGTGACCACTAAGAAGAGCTAGTGCCTCGTTTAACCGAGACATAAGCTTTACACTTCTGAGATCTCACGCGGATCGACGAAGTTCTGTTTCTGAATCCCACG
>BQKN01063404.1:186602-275910 GCA_022839385.1 Asparagus kiusianus
TCTGAGATCTCACGCGGATCGACGAAGTTCTGTTTCTGAATCCCACGTGGATAGACGAAACTCTGCCGGATTTTACCGGAACAGATCTTGAAGAGTCGGCGGTCCACGGATATTAACATCCCCGTCACAGGCCAACAACCCACGCAAGCGAGACCGTACCAAACCGGGCTCTCGTGTTTATTTTCGTTTAAGTTGTACCCCTTTGTTTTCATTTTATACTGTTGTAACGATCGAAGTTGTAACAGATATCAAAGTAATGAAAACAGCAACTTTTACCGGAAACAGTGTAGTACCACATCAATCTTCAGAGGACCTTCCTCTCGAGGTCCTTTTCCAGCTGTGCAATTAGCCATCGGTGGTAGGTTATATTTACTCTCTGCTATGATTGCTGACATCCATAGCGGTCTACGCAATTTAGCCAACACTTTTACAAAAGTGGGTACTGAGCCTTCGAGTAAGATTCCCCTGTCGAGAGTCGAGCTACCATATACATATCTGATGGTGTGGTTGGTCCTCCACCGAACCGACATGATGTCAGCTCCCGACGTATCCGATTCAGAGATTCCTCTGTTGAAGATTTTGGAAGGACGTAAGTGGCTGAATCCTTCCCGACAATGGCCTAACAGGGTGAGGCAATTTAAGAATGCCAAGTGCTGGGAATTTTATAAATGTTTCCCTCGATTTTCCGGTGCATATAATGACATGCTTATTGATGAGGAAATGCCTGGGACCAACAGGACTTCTCTCAACATGGGCAGTTTCCATTGGCTTATGAACATCCGACCAGGCTACAACGTTTTCCGATCAAGAAACATATGCAGAATCGAACCTTATTTTCCCTGCCGGTTTGCGCGACAATTCAGCTACGACCAACTATATGTCGGGAATCCCAATAAATGGTTAACGACCTGCGGAGGCCTTATCGATGGAGTATGAGCCTGGTTCTGGAATGTCGTTGGCTGCACAGAAACTCAATTTAGCTTGCCCATTGCTGAGCCTGATCTTCATTTGACTTTTATCTACTGCCAGTGGATTTTAGCCGCCAGCACGCTCGTCACGAAGAAGAAGATTTCTGAACTAGAGGCTGAAGCTGTAGTTCGAAGAGTTATACCTTCCAGGAGAGGAAAGGGGCCTGCTACATCTTCTCGCAAAGGAAAGCAAGTAGTTGATTCCGAAGAGAGTGATTACTTCAAAACATCTAGTGAGGAGGATGAAACCAGAGGTGAATCAGGGGCTGACATTCCTCTTTCTCCCGTGGCTCACAGAACTCATCGAGCTTCTTCACCCCAATCACCTGGTGCTCCTTCTAAGGGTGTTCAAATGAGAGAGAAGAATATCCCCTTATCGTCTTCTAATAAAATGATCGTCAGATGGCCTACCTTTGAAGAAGAAGAAGAAGAAGAAGAAGAGGAAGATGTCACCCCGCTTGTTGGCAGAAAGATGTCACCCCGCTTGTCACCCCGTTTGTTGGCGATAATATTTTTTTAGGAACTTCCCATTTATTGGCCTCATTAATTTGTTACCATCCTGGGTAATCAAGTGATACGCACCGTTTGAATAGACTGTTTCTATTACAAACGGTCCTTCCCATTTGGATTGGAATTTTTCTTTCTTCTTAGAATTGAGAATCATAGGTCTTCGAACGGTGAGAACCAGATCTCCTTCTTTAAAACTTCATCGTCAGACTTTTTTATCGAAAGCCCGGGAAATTCTAGCTTGATAAAACTCGATTTGTTACTGAGCTTCCAAGCGCTTTTCATCTAACGCTTCTAATCCCTCAAGACGTTTCTGATGATGCTCTTCCGTCATCATCCTCGTTGCGAGAGCGATACGGAGGGAAGGAATTTGTATCTCTAACGGAAGGACGGCTTCGCACCCGTATGTTAAGAAATACGGGGTTGTTCCGGTTGGTGTACGAACAGTTGAACCATAAGCCCACAGGGCTTCACCGAGTTTGTCATCCCAATCTCGTTTATTGGTCTTCACAAGTTTTGCTAAAATCTTGATAATGGTCTTGTTAAAAGCTTCGGCCAGTTCGTTAGCTGTAGGATTATAAACAGTTGATGAAACGTCCTTAATCCCGAATTTACCAAAGAATTTGATAAATGCGTTGCTAACAAATTAAGGACCATTATCGTTCACTATTCGCCTCGGGACACCATATTGATATATGATATGGTGTTTAATAAACTTGATAACATCACTCGTCTTTACTTCTCTAAGTGGAATTGCTTCTGCCCATTTCGAGAAGTAATCGGTGATTGCCAGAATGAAACAGTCCCCTTTAACCGAAGGCAGGAAAATAGGACCTACAATATCCATTCCCCAAGTTTCGAATGGCCATGATATCGCCGACGGGTGTAAATGCTCAGGAGGCTGGTGCATATAATTTGCATGTAATTAACACACTTAACATCATCGGGCGTAGTCAACTGCATCCTTTACCATAGTCGGCTAGTAATATCCAATTCTTCTAAGTCAGTCCCAGAGTTTAGGACCGGGTTGATCTGCACCACATGTCCCATCATGCTCTTCTTTGAGTGCTTGTTCCGCTTTCTTATTGGATAGACAACGGAGTAATAGATCATCATACGACCGTCGATACAACATTTGTGCTGTAGCATTGTAGTAAAATCTCGGCGCTCTTCGCCGAATCAAATCCCTTTCTCTTACATCTTCAGGCAATATACCATGTAGGACGTAATCGATAATAGGAGAACGCCAATCTCGAACCTCGGGTTCAACTCTTGTCGAGTATGCTTCTTTAGCAATCGAATCGTAGATTAGAATAATAAGCTGGTGAGTCCTCACTGTAATTAATTGCTCTGTTTTGGGAGGTTGAGCCACAGATACCAACAATGCCGCCAATGCGTCTGCATACGCATTTTGGAGACATGGAACGTATTAGATGAAAAACTCTTCAAATGAACTTGCCATCTCGATGGCCACCTGGTGGTATGGAATCAGGTCTCGATTTCTGACTTCATACTCTCCTCGTATCTGATTAACTACCAGTTGAGAATCCCCAAAAGCTTCAAGGTATTCGACCCCCAGCTCTTTGGCAAAATTAAGTCCAATTATCAATGCATTATACTCGGCCACATTATTAGAGCATGGTTCGGTCAATGAGTATGCTCTAGGTAAGATATGCTTTTTCGGAGAAATTAAAACGACCCCCACTCCTGAGGAGATTTTAGAATATCCGGGTGCGCTCACCACGTTGGTTGCGCGGGAAGCCCCATCGAAGTATAACTGCCACACTTATTGATGTAAAGTGGTATTAACTTCGTGAGTTTCGTCTGGCAGATCGTCGTACAATTCGACTACATCTTTCGTAGGGTTTTCCATCAAAAGATCGCAAATAGCTCGTCCTTTAACTGATTTTTGTTGTTTGAAGTACAAGTCATATTGCGATAAGAATAAAGCTCATCTGGCTAAACGCCAATTCATGGAGGCCAGTTGGGTCATGAAAACTCGGATTGGGTTTATGTTGGAAATGACATAAATCGTCTGTCCAACTAAATAATGTCGCATTTTTTGGATTGCAAATACTAAGGCAAGGCATTCTTTCTCGATCATCGGGTAACGAGATTCAGCTCCTACTAACGTGCGACTCAGATAATAAACAGCTTGTTCGTGACCGTTATCGTCGTCTTGTGCAAGTAATACACTTAACGAATGGCTCGTCGCTTTGACATAAATCAAAAACGGTCTGCCCGATTTCGGTGCAACGAGAATAGGTGGATTCGCTAGATATGTTTTAATATCTTTGAATGCTTTCTAACATGCTTCATCCGAAATGAACGATACGCCTTTCTTTGTGAGTTTAGAGAAAGGTTGACATTTTCCGGATAGGTTTGATATAAACCGACGGATATATGCCAATCGACCTTGCAATCCTCTGAGTTCTTTAAGATTTCTCGGAGGCTGCAGCTCATGTATCGCCTTCACCTTATCAGGATCGATATAAATACCTTTTGTGTTGACGACGAATCTAAGAAATTTACCGCTCGACATTCCTAGGAAGGATTTAGTCGTGTTCATTTTTAGCTGATGATTCCTCATAAGATCGAACATCGTCTTCAAATCGTTAATGTGATTGCTTTTATCACGACTCTTAACGACAAGGTCATCAACGTAACATTCGACGGTCTTCTGAAGGTGTTCTTAAAAGATCTTCGTCATTGCTCGTTGGTACGTAGCACCGGCGTTCTTCACACCAAAAGGCATAACAGTATAACAAAATACACCAAGGGGTGTTCTGAATGCTGTATGTTTTTCATCGTCTGGGTGAATCTTGATCTGATTATATCCTGAAAATCCATCCATAAATGACATTCTCTCAAACCCGCATGTGTTGTCAATGATGACATCTGTAATGGGTAGGGGAAAATCGTCTTTAGGACAGGCGGTATTTAGATCTCTGAAGTCAATACAAATTCTGATTTTCCCATTCTTTTTAAGGACTGGAACGATATTGGCCAGCCAATCAGGGTGTTGTTCTTCTCTGACAAAACCTGAATCGATTAATTTCTTGACTTCAGCTTCTATTGCCTCCATAATTTACGGACGAAACCGTCTTTGTTGTTGCTTGACAGGTTTAGCATCCGATTTTATATTAAGGCTGTGCATTACCACATTTGGGTCGAGTCTCGGCATATCTTCGTAGTTCCAAGAGAAAACATTGATATACTCCCTAACGAGGGCGATTAATTCCTCTTTTTCATCCGATGGAAGATCACCACTGATAAATATAGGTTTCGGATTAGTTTCGTCACCCATATTAACTTGGACTACTCTATCCTCAGTTGGAGGTTCTCTTTGCTCAAATCGATCGCCGTATTGGATATTCATGTAATGCATCCAAGGATCTTCCCAAATAGGCAACTGATTGTCTTCCTCGGTTGTGGAAGGATCAACTATCGCCATGTTCGACATTAGGGCTTTGAATCTCTCTCTAATGCTCACGTCAGAATCCCAGGTTGAAGCATCGGATGAATGCCCACTCTTATTTCTTAGTTGGCTAATGATCTGTTAGCAATATTCGTCATCAGATGACGAAGCATAACCTAGACCTCTTTTATGACTGTAATAATTATCCGGTTTTCCTTTTGGTACGTAGGTAGGGCGGGGTGGAACCCTGACACCTTGACCAAAATGAAGACCTTCACCGAGCGAAAGGTTATAGCCTTGCCTCCTCATGTAACCATTTGCTTGCGAGCTATACCGAGAAAAATGTTGCCCGGGTTCTTCTTCATCTGAATTAACGTTCAAGAAAAGGTCTGGAGTTGGGGACGGTTCTCCTTTTCCAAAATCTATTTCTTTTTCACCCCCTGTCTTTGCAGGTAAGATCATAGTTGTTCCGAATGAATTTCGGATGTGTTTCGTTGTCGTACAAGACGAACAAAGTGGCATGTTTAAACTAGGGTCGTCATACAATTCCTGCATTATATCATTGAGATAAAGCGAGTACTCTAAATCATCCTTTACTATTTCATCGGTAAGTTGCCAGTTACAACTTTCATCTGACGAATTACCACCGTCAAGATCGATTACAAGAGGTTCAATGTCATTCAATACAAGACCTTCACTATAATCGAGTATGGCTTCGGTATCAGCTTCTTCTCCGCTATCCGTGCCGTGTACCGATGGCTCAGTATCGGATTCGGCACCATAAAGAAGGGAGTTAGTAAAGCAATTTTATAACCCCTTCAATGGATGCTTATCCGCGACCACCGTCTTGACTTCATCGTTAGTGTCTACGTATTTCAGGCACTGATGTAGTGTGGAGGGAACTATAAGATTACTGTGGATCCATGGGCGACCCAACAGTAAGTTATAGGAAGTCTCCGCATCAATCACATAGCAGGTGACTTCAGACTTCAAGTCTCCGAGTTGACACTTCACCCGGATTTTTCCCAACGGTCTTGACCCACTAGTATTGAACCCGTAGATGATAGTTCCTGTGGAGGCTGACTTGCTGGCGGGAATTCCGAGGTGGTACATCAACCGAAGTAGCATGATGCTAACAGCGGAACCCGGATCAACTTGAATCCGGTTGACAACGCTCGAACTAATATATCCGGTAAAATACAATGGTCTATCATGCTTCGAATTCCTGACTTGCATATCTTCTTTTGTGAAAGCAATGCAAGAAAACTTGGTGGCTGCCAGATTGTAATGCTGAACTGATGACTCTGACTCTTCAGGAGTTGGCTTGATTTGAGTGAGGAATACTTCAGAATCAGCCAAGGCTTCTTGTAAAGCTTCTCTGGTCTCTTTTGGGAGGTGTAATAACTCGTATAGCGTGATCCTTGCTGGGATATTAGCCAACTGGGTCTTGACATCAAAACAGTATGGAGTATTCGAGCTTTCCGGTTTGTCTCGTCCAATCGGTCGATTGAAATGAGACTGCCTCGGAACTTGAACCTCTTTATGTTAGGGTTCCTTCTCCTTTTGTTTGGCAACTTTCTGAGGTTTCTTGATTGCTAAGGGTGGTGTTGTAACCACCCCCAGCTCTGTCAAAGTCTTGGTAGGTATAGCTTTTTTTACCCCCTACTCGGCTAATTACTCGGATGCGCTTGGGTAGTTAAAACTGTATTCGTTTCCACTTCTAGTAGCGAAAACTTCCTGTTCTTCATCAGAGAGTAGTAAAGCTGATATCTCTTCATCATTCTTCTCAGGAATTGCCGAGGCTCCGTAATTTGACTTCTCTTTTCCCTTGCCTTTTAACTTCTTCTTCGACGTGGATGACGTCCATTGTTCATCTTCAAGCAAATCCGGATGAACCCAAAGGATTTCACCGTTAGGGGCCGTGTGTGACACAAGTCCTTTTTGGCGCTGTCCATGAGGATCATCGTTGATAGTTTGCATCTTGACCTTTGATACTGGCTCGGCCTGAAACCAGGATAAAGGAACCGATCCGAAGCTAATAGAGACCGCATTTGCGCCTACTTTCTTCTCCTTTGGTTTCGACGTCACGATACCAACATCGATTAATGTTTGTATTTTGTCTTTTAAGACAAACACGCCTTAGTGGGATGGTGGACCCTTCTGTGATATACACAATATTTCGGATCATTAGTTTTCTTCGCTTCTTCTTGGTTTGTGACCGGTGGAAGCTTGATTTTGTTGTTATCCAGCAGATATTTGAAGATAACCGGAACTTCATCATCTTTGAACGAATACTCCTTCGGGATCTGGGCTCTGAAGTCTTAGGTTGCCTCGGAGTCTGTTGATTCTGATTCGGTGCTAATTGGAAGGATGACTGCTGTGGTTGTTGTTATGGCTGTTGTGATGTTTGATGCACATCAATAGCAATCCCAGACCCTCTTCCTCTGCCTCGAGAGATAAAGTTCTGTTTTTGAGGATTATCTTGTGGCAGTCCTCTCTCCAACTTCTTTCTCTTAAAAAAGCGCTCGGCTTGCTCATCTCTCACTTTTAACTCTTTCCAAGTTTTAAAGGGCACAATCCCCATGACCTCTAATACATCCAGCGACAAGTTATTGTGACATGTTTGTAAGATGAATTCTTCTGTGAGTGGATCTCGGTAGTTTACCGCTTTGTTCCGGAATCGTTTGACAAAAACATAAATCGACTCCCCATCCTTCTGCTTCTCGTCCAACAAGGTGCCAATAGAGACCTCTGTGTCTTCGTCAAAGAAATTGGTAAGGAACAATCCTTCCATATCCTCCCAGCTAGTGATACTCCCAGGTTTAAGGCGTCGGTACCAATCGAAGGCAGACCCACGGAGGGTCCCTACGAATAACCGGACCATCAAGGCTTCGTTTTCGGATATTGCGCCAAGATGTGACTTGAAATAGATCAAGTGCTGAGTTGGAAAACCCCTGTCATCAAAAGGAGTAAAGTTAATCAAATTAAATTTTAGGGGATAAGGAATCAAATCCCATTCTCTCGGGTACGGGTATGGAATGCCCGTTTTCTTCACTTCTTGGGCTGTTATCAGAGCATTGACTTTGTTCTCAAGATCTTGCATTTTCTTGTCTTCTTCCTCACTCTTCTTCAAGTAGATTTGAGGAGGTTGAGTAGATGATTTGGTCGGACCGCTTCCAGAATTGTCTTTATCCCGAGGATGATCAGCAAAGATGGTCTCGTCTTCTTCATTATCCACCTCAGCTATACGTACATGTATAACATTACGCTGGCTGGATTCTGCCTTTTAGTTCAATTCCGGTTGATGTTGTTGGGCTTGCAAATCTTGCATCTGCTGCATTGTCAACTCCATCTCGATTTTGATTTCAGCTCTAATTTCCTCGCGTTGTTTAGCTAACGCTTCCTATAGTATCTGAGCCAATTGATCCGGCGTGATTGCGAATGATTCTCTGGTTCGCCCAATACTGGATGTGGTATCATCCGAAGCAACGGTAGAACAAGTATCTGACAGTTCCTCCTCTGAAGATAACCCCTCGTGCATTTTTTTATAGTCTCGACGCCGATTGGCTCTTCGTTGTAATCGCAACATCCTTTGAGAGAGACCCCACTCAACTCTCCCTTCCGGAGAGAAATCAGGGTCAGGGTTGACCAATAGTTGCTTTCCTCTGCCGGTCATATTAATAGTGACCTCAGGGAACTCATCTTGCTGAATTGCCGTTTTCTTCTTGTTGAAACGCCTCATTTTGGGTTTTGACGCTTCAGCAGAAAGTCTTTGAAATACAGAGACCCGTGTTGACTCATTTTTTGAGCAACCGCATTCCGTCAATACTACTTTAATAAGCCTCTCGCAGGCGCAGTGAGAATCATCTTCTCGGACAATTCTTTTTCTTGAATTATTATTTTGATAGTACAGCTCATGATTTGAGCAACCTATCTTTTGTTTTTGAACCTTGTTGACATGCACAGGACGACTAGTCGTCGCCTCTGGGCGATCCAAGGTTGAATTCTTAAATCCACCCCCTTGCGGGCATGGAGTCTTCATAGGTCCTAAACGAGAATGAATTTGTATTTTCTCATTTCGGATTTGTTCAGTTCTGACAGGCGGATATTTACGACCCCTACATAGGAAACTACCAAAGGTTTATTCACAGAATCCGGAGCTTTGCCTCGCTCATCAGACAGAGGGCTGAGGCGATCTGCCATTGTAATCTTGAATTTCGATAGGTCAGGACTGACCCAAGGCTTCACTGGTGATGGACTAAGCACCGTTGTAGTAGAAGGGCTAGGATCGGATGTCGATGGAACTAAAGAGATACTCTGGTGATCCTCTTTTTGGCCACGACAGGGTGTGGTGACGCGGTTGGAACAAGTGCCGCGGTGGTTGTAACTACCGCGGTCAAAGGTCTTGCCGCGACAGTATGGATTGCCGCGGTTGAATGAGGGATTTCCTTAGTTCAATTCCCAATTAATTTTGGTTTTGGGAATCCAAACTTTGTTGTTCTTTGGTGATTTTTCAAACACCATTTCTTTCTTCCCTTCTTGCTTTTGTTTATGAAGGGCATGATTACGAGCGGCCTTCATCTGACGCTTTTGTATACGTTCTTTAAGGGTCGACCGTGCCCTCTTGACAAGAGTCCACTCCTCCGTCGTAAGCTGCGCAGAAATGTGATTAGCTTATCGTTGAGGTAACTGGACCACTTTGTGCTTCCTTAACTCTAGGTCCGCATGGTAATGGACCCCGTCGGTTTGTTGTAAGGCCTTAGCCAGTTGACGAGCACGACGCTGACGTTGTCTTTGACGAGCTCTTTTCATCATTATCGGCTGGCCATGATTCGATGACTCTTTAATTAGCGTAGAGTTTGGAGCAGAAGTATTGCAGGTAGATTCTTTAGCCACGATTGGGCAAGAATATTCACCCGCGGTCTTAACTGGAGTTGAAGACTTGAGAGTTTTCTTAGGAGATGAAACCTTCCTGTACTTACGAAGCAAGGAAGGTTTTAAGGATGAGGATGACAAGTACTCCTCGAATTTCGCCTGATCGAACTCATATTCGATCTCTTTATTGATCACGATCTTGATCGGTTACGACACTACGGCCTCGGCAGCGAGGCCGCTAGCTCCCACTGTGGTCGCCAGTTTGTTTTCAGCAAAAGTTGTTTTCATTATCAATTCCATTAAAACTTCTATCGTTTACAGAGAATTATAATGAAAAATAAATAAATTACAACTCTCGAGAAAATAACACAGAAATCGTTTATCGAATCCTGTTTTGTGGGACTTTGCCTGTGCCGGGATTGCTTTGGTTCGTGGACCACCGATTCACAGATCGTAAAGGTGTTTAGAGATCCTTCCTTCGTTTATCGAAGTAGGGATTTGAAGCGAATATCTTATCGATATAAGATGTTCAATCTTCCAAAGATCAAGTCTGAGCTTAGATCTCTAGGAATCACCAAGTGATGTTTATGAAAGGTGAAAATTCTCTCTTTCTTCTTGAAAATCACCAAAAGGTCAAGCCTTTTCTGCTCTACTCTGCTCTCTGTCTTTGTTTCGTGTCTAGGGAGGTATTTATAGGGGTAGGAGTGCTCAACAGTGGAAACGGGGATGAAATAACTGACTATGTAACTTCTCTTTGGCCGTGCCAGTCAACACTGCCGCGGCTATTGGCGCGTCAGTGTGGACTACCGCGGCCAAAGGAGCGGTTACAACCACGTCCCATCGTGCTTGAAACTGTTCTCCCACGACTTTTAATCACTTTTTTGTGGTTTAACTGCTTGTCCATGTCAGCACACGTTCTATTTTTGATATACCGCCACGTGGATTTTAAAAACTCATCGTATAACTGCTTTGTAACCGCCACAGCTCCCCCTATAGTTTGCACATCACCATAGACTGTCGCGGCTAAGGCACGCCACCATAGACTGCCGTGCCTAAGGCACGCCGCCATGAGCTGCCGCACCTAAGGCGCGCCACCATGAGCTGCCGTGCCTAAGGCGTGTCACCATGAGCTGCCACGCCTAAGACGCGTCACTATGGGTTGTTCGTTAGTGTGTTTTGTCGTTGCATGCACATTGTTCTCTTCTCATCCTTGAGTTGTGTTTGGACATCTATGAGCATTTTTTGACGCCTACATCGGTATTTTGATGAATAGCCGAAACTGTTCCGGCACTGCGTTTATCGTCTGGCAATCGTCGAAATCTCAAATCAAAACTGGTAAGTTGATTTTAGCTCATGTCATTGAGTTGACTTTGAACTACCTATTTCTGTCACAACGTGTTGACTTGTGTTGAATTTCATTGCAATGCGCTGACTGGCATTGACATAGGGTTACGCGTTGACCGGCATTGACCTAGGATTTCTGATTGCCCGACGTTGTCTTTTTTATCACAACATGTTGATTGGCGTTGACCTAGGGTTACGTGTTGACCAGTGTTGACTTACGGTTTCGGATTGCCCGGCGTTGACTTTTTCATTATAATGAGTTGATTGGCATTGACCTAGGGTTATGCATTAACCGGCGTTAACCTAGGGTTTTGGATCACCTGACGTTGACTTTTTTATCGTAACACGTTGACTGGCATTAACCTAGGGTTACACATTGATCGGCGTTGACCTAGGGTTTCGGATCGCCCGACGATAACTTTTTCTTCGCAACGTGTTGACTGGCGTTGATCTAGGATTACGCGTTGACCCACGTTGACCTAGGATTTTGGATCGCTCGATGTTAACACAGTTTATACTTATACGTTTGTTGGAGTATACACAGTTTAAGTTCTTAAGGTATTGGACCATGACGGTTCCAACAGTTAGAGCTGCAGGACCAACTGTTAAAGCTGATTCATCTGTAGATATAGATCAGATCCCGAAGTTGTTGGATGCTTTTGTCATGAGACCAACTAATAGGGCTGGTGCGTCAATGACTCTTGCATACATAAGATTTTTGGCAAACCTTCAGCCATCAACGGGTTTGATGAGCCTTTACCGACTACCGTTTGAGTCGAGCTAGCATGCGAATTGTTTAAGTCCATTCCGCATGTGACGTTGTGCTAAAAGAGTTAACTCCTTTAGTGCTATGATATTGAATACGTAGACTTCGTCTTTCTTACAGGAATAGACAACTGGCATCATGTATTTGATGCAGACTCAGGATTTTTGGCAAATCCTCAGCCATCAACGGATTTGATGTGCCTTTACTGATTACCGTTTTAATCGGGCTTACATGCGGATTGTTTAAGTCCATTCCGCATGTAACATTATGCTGAAAGTGTTAACGCTTTTAGTGCTACGATATTGAATACGTAGACTTCGTCTTTCTCACGGGAATAGACTACCCGGCAACGCGGGTTAAGCGCTGACTCATCCCTACTTAGGCTTCAGGATAAAATACCCCAGATTGGTATTATAGTGTCTTATTCAATCGGTAAAAGACTAAACCAGCAACGTGTGTTAGGCATTGACTTATCCCTACTCAGTATTCGGGATAAAATTCTCATGCATAAAAGGCATGGATTTTGTTACTACGATGCTGAATACGTAGACTCGGTCGTTTTCACAGGAACGAACCACCCAGCAACACGGGTTAAGCGCTGACTCATCCCTACTTAAGCTTCGAGATTAAATGCCCCATATTGGTATCATGGTGTCTTCTTCAATCGGTAAAAGACTAAACCAGTAATGCGTGTTAGGCGTTGACTTATCCCTACTCAGGATTCGGGATAAAATTCCTCATGCATAAAAGGCATGGATTTTGTTACTACGATGCTGAATACGTAGACTCGATCGTTTTCATAGGAACGAACCACCCAGTAACACGGGTTAAGCGCTGACTCATCCCTACTTAGGCTTTGGGATTAAATGCCCCAGATTGGTATTCTGGTGTCTTCTTCAATCGGTAAAAGACTAAACCAGTAATGCATGTTAGGCGTTGACTTATCCCTACTTAGAATTCGGGATAAAATTCCCCGAACATGTAAGACATGGATTATGAAGTTGAAGGATGGTATCGAAAAATAGGAGAGGAAGAATTTTATATTTTATCTCCCGAAACTGAAGAGAAAGAATTTTATATTCTATCTCCAGTTGCCAAGGAAACTCGAAGTGGGATCTCCACCCTAAGAATCCGAAAAAATAAAATTAGGAGTGGGATCTCCACTTCGAGAATCGGAAAGATTCAAGCAACCCTAACTTTTATAGGATTGGCTGCTTAATCCAAGAAAAGAATTCCTTATTTATTGAGGTGGAATTTCGATTTTGGCCCTAACTTTTATAGGTTTGGCCGAATTGGAAAAAGTGAAAGTCTTTCGTTTATCAAAAGGGGCATTCCGGTTTTGGTCCTAACTATCTGTAGGTTTGACCAAGATAGGAATTTGAGACGACCCTAACTGTTTAAAGGTTTGATCATTCAATTTGTAGACCTATCGTTCATGGAAGGAATCAAGAGGTGATTTTGGTTGTGGTCCTAACTGTTTAAAGGTTTGACCAAGATGAGAATTTGAGACGACCCTAACTATTTAAAGGTTTGATCATTCAATTTGTGGACCTCTCATTCATGGAAGGAATCGAGAGGTGATTTTGGTTGTGGTCCTAACTATTTAAAGGTTTGACCAAGATGCGAATTTGAGACGATCCTAACTGCTTAAAGGTTTGATCGTTCAATTTGTGGACCTCTCGTTCATGGAAGGAATCGAGAGGGGATTTTGGTTGTGGTCCTAATTGTTTAATGGTTTGACCAAGTAGACAGTGAGAGTGGGAGTACAAATCGCAGTGGGGGTTTAGTGTTTTTTACTTTGTTTGTAATGATCTAGTTATCCCTAAGAAAATTACATGTAGCATTCTTCCGAGAACTTCCTGTTACATGAATCATCCACTCCCAGCTTTTCTTACGAAACTGGGTTTATCATTGTATTCAGCTGCATGATCGGGTTATCCTTAAGAATACCATGCATGGCACTCTCCAGGAACTTCCCATGAAAGAAAGGAAATAGTTTAGACTCATATACCTGTTGGAGTATCGAGGAGCAGTTTATACTCGTATACTCTTCGGAGTGATGCACCGTTATTCGGCTTATTCTAGCTTTATGGCGCCAGAGTCGATTAGAGCTTGAATCTTGTTCTTTAGACCGAAACAAATCTCAGTAGGATGGAGAACCCTCCTATGATAGCACAGTAGTTTGGATCCGTAATCCTCTTAGCTCCCTCCTGATCTTTAATAGGTGGTAGCTCAATCTCACCGTTATTCAGGAGGTACTCAAAAATATCCGGAACTTCCTCATCCTTGAAAGAGTACTCTTTTTAGAGTCCCAGATCTGGAGCCCTTTGCTGTTTTTGAGGTTGTTGTTGTGACGTCTGATTGTTCTCACTGGCAACCGCAGGCATTGACTGCTGGCTTCTTTCGATCTTCTTCCTTCTGAGGAAGCGTTCGGCTTGTTCACCGTGCATCTTCAAATCTTTCCATGTCTTGGACGAGTTTAATCCCATAACTCCCAACACGTCCAAAGAGAGGTTGTTGTGGCAAGTTTGTAGGATGAATTCTTCCGTGATCGGATCTCAGCAATTTATCCCCTTGTTCCGGAATCGTTTAACAAAGTCAGCGACTATTTCTTCATCTTTTTGTTTCTTATCAAAGAGTGTCCTGATGGATACCTTGGCGTCGTCATCAAAGAAGTTGCCGAGGAATGAGCTCTCTATATCATCCCAGCTATTGATACTTCCAGGCTTGAGACGATGGTAGCAATCGAAGGCAGGCCCGCGAAGGGTGCCGATGAATGACCGAACCATCAAGGCTTCATTGCCGGAGATCATGCCCAAGTGGGACTTGAAGTAGATTAGATGCTGAGTGGGCGAGCCCTTCTTGTCGAATGATATGAAGTTGATCAGGTTGAATTTGGCCGGATACGGGATCGACTCCCACTCTCTCGGGTAGGAACATAGAATGTCGGTCTTCTTCACCTCTCAAGTAGACATTAGAGTGTTGATTTTACTCTCGAGGTCTTTCATCTTTTCATCCTTATCTGTATCATGCTTCGAACGATTTCTGAGAGAAACAACGGGACCACCCCAAGCGTTGTTATCTTCGGTGGGACCACCCCCAGTATTGTTATCTTTAGGGGATGCGTTCGAGCCACCCCCAGTATTTTTGGGGGGTGTATCGGCCATGATGATTTCGTCCACTTCTTGATCGCTGTCGACTACGGCGTTCTGGGTACGGTGGCTGGATTCACCAAGTTGATTGGACAGAGCCTGCATCTGTCGGTCATGCTCTTCCTTCATCTGTATCATGGCCATTTCCAATTCAAACTTGAAGTTCTCTTTTTGCTTAGCCAAAGTGTCCTCGATGATTTTGGTCATTTATTCAGTGTTGATCATGAATGCCTCACGAGATTGTCCTATGCTGGACGTCGTATTGTCAGAAGCGATGGCAGAGTTCGCATCTGATATTTCATCATCTGAGGATAATCCGCTATTCATCCTCTGATAGTCCCTACGCCTAGTAGTTCCTGCACGTAACCGAGTTACATGTTGGGATATGTCCGAAAAATGACGAGAACTAAAACTTTGCGTTGACTTCTCTTTATCAGCCATATTGATAGTGACTTCTAGGAGTTCGTCGTCCTGCGCAGCTGATCGTTTTCTATGGAAACACCTTGTCTTGGTTTCTGACGCTTCATAGGAAACTCTTTGGAATACTGAGACCCTCTGTGGAGCGGTCTTTGGGTAGCTACATGCTGATAATACTACCCTTATAAGTTTGGCACACGGACAATGAGAGTCCGTTTCCCAGGTACTTCTCTTTCGAGAGCTATTCGTACCCCCAGCTCGATAGTACAACTCATTGGTATGATTGCCGGAGCAACCTATCGTGTGCTGGCATAATTTCCCAAGTATAACGTTATAATCATCAGACGAATACGTTTCCCTGTGGGAATACAATGCTTTGTTAGCATCCTCGAGAGTCACACGTTTGGTGTTACGCCTTTGTGAGCGTGAAACCTCAACGGGCTCTCGTAGTCCAATGTGGTCGGTTACTCGAATTTTCCCTTTATGAAAAGGCTTAGACTTGTTACAAGGGCGAGTACGACCCCTAGCTGGATGAGTTGCTCGGGGTTCATTCAGGGTTCATTCACGATGCCTAAGCGTTCTTTGACCATAAATCTATTCGATCTTTATGAAAAGGCTTAGATCTTGGTGGCTTTTTTACCACCTTTTCCTTCTACAACTCCTGTGCCTTCCGCACAAGGATCCTTGTCTGCACTAGCAGTGTGCGGTGCTTATGGATACGCTCCTCAAGAGATGAACGGGTCTTTTTGACACGAACCCATTCACTAGTTACTGGTTTGGAGGAGGCGTTTGCTTGCTGCTGGAACACTTGGCGTCTTCTGAGTTTCAGATCCGCATCATAGCAGATTCCATCAACAGGCTCCAAAGCATTGGCAAATTAGCACGTGAGATCTTGACGGCGCCTTTGACGAGCCCTCTTCGTCAGCACTGGTGCACTTTCAACGGGCAACTCCTTGACTTTCGAGGAGTTGTCACGAACGTTGGATCTGGTTTCATTGGAGGCCGAAGAGGGATCTTCCACTGCATTCGGGTTCAAATCATCAGCCCTAGTCTTTAGATTTGAAGACACGTTCTTCGTAACAGTGGTTTTCCTGTGTTTGCAAGAAGAAGATTTGGAGGAGGAGGAGGAAATATGTTCTTCGAATTTTTGCTGGTTGAGTTCGTATTCGACCTTTTTGAACATCGGGATCTTGATCGTCATTTGCCTCACGACAGCCTCGGCAAAGAGGGTGTTGGCTCCCACTATGGTTGCTAGTTTGTTTCCTTCGAAAGTTGCCTTCATTACTGATTTCATTATAACTTTATTCGTTTACAAAGAATTCAAGTAACAAAAAAAATAAAAGGATTACAACTCTCTCGAAAATAACACAAGATCCATTTATTGTCACTTGCTCGCGTGGGTTTTTGGCCGGTGACGGGAATATAAATATCTGCAGACCACCTGACGATTAGATCAGATCCGAGGCTTCGTTAATTCGCAAATGAATCAAGAAGCCGAAGCGCTTATCTCGGCAACAGCGAGATAATTGCTCTTCTTAAGATTACCGCAACGGGGTAATCTTAAGGGATGAGCACGGGGAACTGTAGATCTGACAAACTCTTCTTTCCTATGCTGAAGAACTTGGTCAATCTCATCCTTTCTTTTGATATTTGTGCACCTTCAGTCTTCAGTCCGGCAGGGCTTCGCCAACGCTCGAGAATTCCAGATCTAAAAAAATGAACGCCCTAGGGCTATATTTATAGGCTTCAGGAACCTCTATTTTTGGATAAGAACGATCGATTCCCTCTTATCCTCAGTTGTAACCACTTAACCATGTTCTTGGATAGATTCAAATCAGTTGGAATAAATCTAGGTGGTTAACGTCAAAAAACAGCTCAAAATAGCCAAAAACAGCATTCTGGGGGTTGCGGATGCCCGTGGGTGTCTTGGCTTAGCCGAGACACTCGTCGGTGTCTCGGCCTGGCCGAGACACCTCTGGGTGTCTCGGCTTGGTTGAGACACCAGTGAGTGTCTCGGCCTGGCCGAGACACCTCTGAATGTCTCAGCCTGGCCAAGACACCAGTGAGTGTCTCAGGTATTTTGGCCTTAACTTTCTCATATGACCCCCAAATGACCTGATTCTAGATGCATTGGAAAGCTGCCAAAGCAATCTATAACTTTCATGTTTTGAGTTACTTCACATTCAAATCGGATAATGGCCAAAATTGTAATTCTTCTCCCAGACACCAACACTGTCTCGGAATTCTGAGGCAGCTTGTACTATCTTTGGTATTTTTGGCTTTTTCTTTCTCATATATTGTCCAAATGACCTGATCTAAGATGTATTGGAAAGCTAACGAGGAGATCTAAAACTTTCATGTTTTTAGTTTCTTTAGATTCGAAACGAATCATGGCCAAAATTGCTCTACAAGGTCTAAGACACCTTGCGTGTCTCGGCTTAGCCGAGACACCAATGGGTGTCTCGGCCAATCCGAGACACCTCTGGGTGTCTCGCCGAGGCCCGGGACATAGTCATGCGTGTTCCGTCTATTTTTGTCATATCTTCGTCATTCGAACTCGGAATCATGCGATTCAAGATACGTCAGAAAGTCGTCGAAAAGATCTACAGGCTCCTATGATTGAATCATCTGTGAAGTGGATGAGACATGATGGGTGCTCCACCATTTGCAAACGATGCGGGGCTCCCGATCAGCTCATGCTTCTGTCATTTCAAAGTTCTGTCTCTTCGCATGGTCCGTCGACTCACTTCATTCATTTATCGACGTTCATCACCTTCTCTCTATCTCGAGCCTCGTGCGGGGACCTATAGGTAATTTTTGACGCCTACACTACCTTGGGGCAATTAGGTTAAATTATAACCCTGAGATTAGGTACCTAGGACTTACGTAGATGCTTGGGTATTCAATATAACCATGATGATCGAGAGGCGAATGTGGGAGTCGACCATATGGTGACTGCCTTGGGTTTATTCCTATAAAGGCACTAAGGGCTTTGCATTCCTGCATATATTCAGCACTAGAGGAGTGAAAGATAGCAATCAAATTAGCTCCAATATGAATTTCATTAATATTTTAAATGAAATTTACAGAATTATTAAAGATACCATAGTGAATATTAAAGAAAGTAACGTCGTAAGTGCTCGATATTCCAGGGATGTTGGAGGACTCTCCCTTCTGGGGCCCTTAGTCAATAGGTGCCGGTTTGAAGATCTTCTAGGACTATTTAGGGGCCTTCCTAGTTGGGCACTAATTTGCCTCTCCGAGTGTCTTTGTTGAAAGCAACTTTGCGGAGGACGAGTTCGCCAGCATTGAATCTTCTTGGTAGGATTCTGGTATTATAGTATCAGGCGATTCATTGCTGAGTAGTGATCTAAGTCTGAAGTGCTTTCTCTCTGGTCTCATCTAGGAGGTTGAGACCGACTCGAAGTCTCTCTGAGTTCTTGTCCTCATTGAAGTGTTGTAGTCGAATGGTCGGCATGCCTACTTCGATGGGAGTGACTGCCTAAGCGCCATATGCTAGCTTAAATTGAGTTTTCGCGGTTGAGTTTTTGTAGGTCATACGATACGACTAGAGGATACTAGGTAGCTCTTAAACACAGTTCCCTACCACATTGTCCACCTTCTTCTTTAATGCTTAGAGGATGCATTTGTTGGCAGCCTCTGCAAGTCCATTGGATTTAGGGTAGGCGATGGAGGAGAATTTGAGGTGAATGTTGTATTCCTCAAAAAGCTACGAAAGCCTCCGCTGTCTAATTGAGTACCGTTATTAGTCACAAAGGACCAAGGTAAACCAAAATGGTAGAAATTGGCTTTCCATACAAAACTTGTGATGTTTCTCTCACCGATCTTGGCTAGTGGTTCGGCTTCGATCCATTTGGTTAAGTAGTCAATCACCACAATGAGAAATTTCCTCTACCCTGAATCTTGGGGGAGAGGTCCTAGCAAATCTAGCCCCCATTTGGTGAAGTAGTCAATCAGGCAGTCGCTCTATGGCGGTTATCTTCTAAGGGTTTATTTCTATGCCTCTCTGGGTGATCGTAAACCCTAGGAATTTCTCTGACTGCACTCCAAATGTACACTTAGCAGGATTGAGCATCATTCGATAACACTGGAGTGTGGACAAAGTCTCGTCCAAGTCTGATATGTAGGCTTATGCTTGCTTCGACTTCATGAGCAAGTTATCCATATAAGCTTGCAGATTGCCACCGATCTGGTGCTTGAAGACCTTGCTGACAAGTCTCTGATATGTAGCTCTAGCCTTCTTCAACCCGAACGACATCATCTTATAGTAGTAAGTGCCCAAATCAATGATGAAGGAGGTCTTCTCCTGATCATGCACTTCCATGAAAATCTAGTTGTAGCCAAAGAAGGAATCCATGAAGCTGAGCATCTCATGTCCCATACTTTCGTCGAATAGCAGATCGATTCGATGTAGGGGTTAGCTGTCCTTGGGACATGCTTTGTTGAGATTGATGAAGTCCACGCATATCCTCTATTTCTTCAGCGCTTTCTTCAACATTGGCTAACCACTCTAGGTATTGGACTTCCCGAATGATGCTAGCTTTAAGAAGCCTCTTGACTTCGTCGGCCGGCACAGTCTGGCACTCCGGTCCGAGATGTCTCTTCTTCTATAGAACAGGCTTGGTATGCCTGTCGAGGGCCAGCTCATGGCATATCACTTCGGGGGGAACCCCCGGCATGTTCTCTGGTCCCCAAGTGAACACATTAGCATTTTCCTGTAAGAACTCTGTCAAGGCCCCTCTCAAGGGCTCGACTAGACTAGACCCAATCTTAACCGTGTTTGATCCTTCTCGGTCAACAGGTATCTCTTAGAGCTCTTCCACCGGTGTCATCCTCTGCTACTCCATTATCTTCTCTAACTAGAAGTAAGCCTTCTCGACGGGCATGGCGCCTTGCGCGCCCTTACCCTTGATCTAGAGCAGGTAGCAGGACCTGACCTCTCATTGATTGCTCCTGGCGACTCCGACTCCATTAGGAGTTAGGAACTTGACCATCTAGTAGTAAGTTGATGGAATGGCCCATAAGAGATGGAGGGCAGTTCAGCCTAGAATGACATTGTGGGCCGACTTGAGATCCATCACCAGGAACTGGACCTAGACGATGACTTGCCGAGGGTACTCCCTAACTATTAGAGGGAGAGTAATAATCCCTTCTAGCGAAAGAGAGTGTTCGGTAAATCTGATGAGTGGTCCTCTATAGGGAAGCAAACGGGATTTGTTGATGCCCATTTAGTTGAAGGCATCGATATACAGGATGTCTATCCGGCCCCTTATATCTACCATTATTCACTTCACCTGATAGCCATTGATCTCGACTGTGATGAAATTGGGGCAGTCATGAGGCATCTCATGCCTTGTAAGTCAGCATCCCCGAAAGATATGGGCTCGTCCTCCTTTGTCCTCTTGTTGCTTTGGTCAACCGACAATGCCCTCTTGGCATATCTCTTCTGGGTGTTGTTGGATGACCCTCCACTAGTAGGATCACCACTGATTGTGTTGATAACACCTTTATGGCTAGGCTCCAGGGGTTGGCTGTCTTGGTGCGACCGAGGACGAGGCGACCACGAGCGATATTTATTGTTGTACTTGGTTGGGGTAGCTTCCATACGATCCCGTCGAGAGATGAGGTTCTTCAAATATCCTCTCTTAATCAAGTCCTCAATATCCCTCTTTAGGATTTAGCAATCGTTAGTGAGGTGGCCGTGGTCCTGGTTATAATGGAAAAATTTCCTGGTGTCTCAGTTCTTAGGATTTTACCTCATCTAAGGAGCAAGCTCCTTGAGGTGCCCTTCCTTTTGAAGCATGGCGAGAGAATTGGTGAGAGAGGTGTTGAAGATCGTGAGCGCTGGCGTTGGCACTGAGTCCTTCTGTCGTCCCCTCCTTTTGGATCGATTGGGGTAAGAGTCGACTCTCGGAGGATCTATTGGCCACTCCTAGTTTGCAGGGGGGCTCTGGCCAGCTCAGGTATTGGTGTCGCCACTTG
Organism: Asparagus kiusianus; assembly: GCA_022839385.1. NCBI lineage: Eukaryota > Viridiplantae > Streptophyta > Magnoliopsida > Asparagales > Asparagaceae > Asparagus > Asparagus kiusianus. The sequence goes on from BQKN01063404.1 coordinate 208,053, forward strand.
TATTATTGTAGGAGCTGACGGGATGGATGGGATTACTAGTGTTTGTTTTCACCAAAAGTTGGATTTACTGCTGAATTCGTTATATCTTCTTTCGATTACAATAAATTTAAAGAAATAGTCTTTTTATAAGACCTCTTTTACACAACAAAAGAAAAGTTACAACTTTTGAGAAAATAACACAAAAAATCGTCTATCGATTCATGTTTTTGTGGGACTTTGCCTGTGCCGGGAGCGCTTTAGCTCGTGGACCGCCGAATCACAGATCGTGAAGAGGGGGCTTAATGATTCTGCCTTTGTTTATCGAAGTGAGAATTTGAAACGAAGATCTTATCAAAGTAAGATAGTCGTTCTTCTTAAGATCAAGTCAAAGCTCGAATCTCAAGGAATTGCTCTAAGAACTTAAATCTCTGCTCTCTCTGCTCTGGATTGCTCTAACAAATGCTTGATCCTTGTCAGAAGTGACCCTAGGGGGGTATTTATAGCCTCTGGGACACGTAACTAAAAAAGTTAGCTGGCGAGACAGTGTTTACTGTCTCGTGAGACAGTGTTTACTGTCTCGCTGGCCGAGACAGTGTTTGCTGTCTCGGACCACGAGACAATAAATACTGTCTCGGAAAACGAATATTCCTGGCAGTTTTCGCTATAACTGCCTTTCCACGTTTCAAACTTTGTTATTTTGGCAGTTATTCATGTGATTTTCGCCCACGATGTTTTCCACGTCCTTTGGCAGTTAATGGACACGTGTGTGGCAGTTATCAAGGTGGTTTTTGACCATTTCAACACTGTCTCACTGGCGAGACAGCATACACTATCTCGCTGGCGAGACAGCAAAGACTGTCTCGCTGGCGAGACAGCAAACACAATCTCGCTGGCGAGACAGTTCATATCTGTCTTAATTTTTCTTCTAAGACAGTATGAGGTGATTTTTGAGTGATCTTCTCTATGTTTGGGATATCTATTAGCATTTTTTGACACCTACAGATACCCCCTCCAAAGTATTTCAGACTCATTCTTTTATAGAGGAGTCTGGGATACTTTCGATAAGATAGATTTTACTTACGATCCCTTCAATGCTTGGTTGAGTAGATCGTGTAAAAGGCTTGCAAATGGCTTCAACCCATGATCTCTTCTTCTTTTAGTCTATTCAGTTCTTTGTAGAATAGCTAATGTTCTCCCGGCATCGCGTTTATCGCTTGACCATTTTCGAGATCTTGAATCGAAGTTGGTATTTGTTCTTGTGGGTTCAGCTTTTGTCACTGAATTGATACATCCATCGAGAGCTCGTCAGGTTATCCTTAAGAATATCCAGATTAATATTCTCCAGAAACTTCCTGTTGAGGGTAGGGAAACAGTTTAGACTCGTGTACCTATTGGAGTATTCGTGTGTATCAAAACACTATGGCATCAAAACGATCGTTGCCATCTTGTGATACGAGACAGCTTATACTGTCTCGCGGTTCGAGACAGTAAATACTGTCTCACTGTGCGAGACAGTATATGCTGTATCGCAGTGCGAGACAGTGTATGCTGTCTCACGGTGCGAGACAGTATATACTGTCTCGCACGGCGAGACAGCAAAAGCTGTCTCGCTCGTCGAAGTCGGGGCTATAAAACCCCGACTTAGGGTTTTTCTGAAACTATTCGCGGGAAAAATCGTAGCCTTCTTTATTGATTCCATTGTTATCTCAGTTAACAACTTTATGCGTTACAAAGATCCGGTCTTTTTATAAGATCCGGTTACAACAAAAATCAAAATAAAAGAAAAGAAAGATTACAACTTTTTCTCTTGTTTGTCGAACAAATCGTGAGCTCCTGTTTTGCGGTCACTCGCTTTTGTGGGTTCTTTGCCTGCGCCGGGGTTAATCCGTGGACCACCGCGTGATCTCGATCTGGTCGGATCTACACGATATGACGGGTATTATTTCACCAAGGAAATAATAGCCGGGGGGGATTAGTTCACCAAGGAACAAATCGCCCAAATCTCGGGATCAAAGACCAAGCTTTGATCCGGAGGATGATCGTGTAGATCTCAGATCCGATTCTCTCGAACTCTTGCCTTATTTGGCGTTGACGATCGCTGATCACCGGATCTGGAAGTCCAAGCCTTCAAATCTTCAAAGCTCTAATCTTTTTTAAGTTTTGAGATCTCAATCCGACAGGGCTTCGCCTCTCTCCAAAAATTCCCAACTTTTACAAATGAACACGCATAGCCTATTTATAGGCACTCAGAACTGTGCTCGTGCATAGTTCTGGGCCGAGCGACCCATGGGTGGCTTGGCTTTGGCCGAGCCACCCTGGTGTGGCTCGGCCACCGAGCCACCTCAGGGTGGCTCGGCTTGGGCCGAGCCACCTTGGGGTGGCTCGGTTTTGGCCGAGTCCCCCCGGGTGTTGCCGTGGTGTCCGTCGTTCGGTTGTTTTGTCCGTGATTCGGGTTTGTGGTTAACTTGGTCTGGAATCGATTTGTTGATTCCCGATTTGGCAGTAAATCCACTTCGGTGTTTGAGTTCGAATCCGTTCTATGGTTGGATGACTTATTGACTCCCCGAACCGTTGGATTGATTCCGCTCGCGAATGCATTCTGTTGATCGCGTGCAATTTGTTGACCTCGTCACCTCGTCACTCGATGTTTCATTGATTTTGTCGAATCACCGTGTCGAGCTATGCTAAGGGACCTATAGGCAATTTTATACGCCTACAGATACCCCCTCCAAAGTATTTCAGTCTCGTTCTTTTATAGAAGAGTCTGGAATACTTTGGATGTGATTGTCCCAACCTTCAGTCGGCGTAGCGGTACTTTAGAATGGCTTCTGTTCTGGATTCCTTCAATTCCTTCAGGCTATTCGGTGATTTGTCGAATGCTTGTAAGGATTCCGGTGCTGCATTTATTGTCTGACCGTTGTCGAAATTTTGAACTTGAAACCGATTCTTGATTTCTTGACTTTTTTATCTCGAGTTGGTTGCTTCACCATAGAACTGATCATCGATTGACGGCGTTGAATCTTCATTTACAACGCATTGTCTGGCGTTTGAGCTTCATTGCGACGCGTTGTCCAGCGTCCAGGCTTCATTGCGACGTATTGTTTGACGTCCAACACAGTTTATACTCGTACGTCTTCTGGAGTATACACAGTTTAAGCTCTTAAGGTATTGGAGCGTGGCGGATACTCGAGTCACGAGACCAATTCATAAAATTGATGCGTCAATGACTCGTATTTATAGAATTTTTGGCAAATTCTCAGCCATCAACGGGTTTGATTAGTCTTTACCGACTACCGTTTGAATCGGGCTAGCATGCGGATTGTTTAAGTCCGTTCCGCATGTGACGTTAAGGCAAAAGAGTTAACCCTTTTAGTGCTACGATATTGAATACGTAGACTTCGTCTTTCTCCCGTGAAAAGACTAAACAGCAACGTGTATGAGATGTTGACTTAGGATTTTTGGCAAATCCTCAGCCTTCAACGGATTTGACGTGCTCTTACCGATTACCGTTTGAATCGGGCTTATATGCGGATTGTTTAAATCCGTTCCGCATGTGACGTTGTGCTAAAAGAATGAACTCCTTTAGACTTTGTGCTATGATGTTGAATACATAGACTTTACCATTTGTTACGGGAATAGGTTACCCGGCGACGTGTGTTAGATGTTGACTTTAGGGTTTTTGGCTAACCCCCAGCCTTCAACGGATTTGAGGTGCTCTTACCGACTACCGTTTGAGTCGGGCTTACATGCGGATTGTTTTAGTCCGTTCCGCATGTGACGTTGTGCTAAAGGAATGAACTCCCTTAGACTTTGTGCTACAACTTCGAATATGTAGACTTTGCCATTGTTATAGGAATCGGCTACCCAGCAACGTGTATTAGACGTTAGCTTATCCCTTCTTAGGCTTCGGGATAAGATTCCCCAGGTTTAGACCCTGGTGTCTTTTTCAATCGGCGAAAGACTAAACCGGCGACGTGTGTTAGGCGTCGGCATATCCTTTCTTAGGATTCAGGATGAAATTCCCCATGCGTGTGAGGCATGGATTTTGGTGTTATTAATAACAACCTGCCATAATGTTGAATATGTGGACGAGTGTTCTTTTTAATGGTTAAGAACTAACCAGCGGCGCGTGTTAGGCGCAGACTTATCCTTGCTTAGGTTTTAGGATAAAATACCCCAGAATCGAACTCTGGTGTCTTCTTCTTCGGAGAAAGACTAAACCGGCAGCGCGTGTTAGGCGCAGACTTATCCCTGCTTAGGATTCGGGATAAACTTCCTAGGATGAATCCTAAATTCTTGGAAAAGGATTGGTATGGGAAGGAAGAATTTTATATTCTATTCCCAGTTGGAAAGGAGACTCGAGGTGGGATCTCCACCCCCAGAATCCGGAAAGGTGAAACTGAGAGTGGGATCTCCACTCCGAGAATCGAAAAGATTCGGATAACCCTAACTGTCGGAAGGTTTGATTACCGAGCTAAAGATGGATTTCTCGTTTATCGAGAGTGAATTACGGTTTTGGTCCTAACTGTAGGAAGGTTTGACCAAGCGAGAGTTTGAGATGACCCTAACTGTAGGAAGGTTTGATCACTCGATTTGAAAGCGGACCTCTCGTTCATTGGAGGAATTGAGAAGGGATTTTGATTTTGGTCCTAACTGTAGGAAGGTTTGACCAAGTGGGGAATTTAAAACGATCCTAACTGTAGGAAGGTTTGATCGCTCGATTTGTGGGCCTCTCGTTCATTAAAGGAATCGAGAGGGGATTTTGGTTTTGGCCCTAACTGTAGGAAGGTTTGACCAAGTGAAAAAGGAGAGTAAGAGTACAAATCACTGTAGGAATGTTGAGGAGAGTAAGAGTATAAGTCACTGTAGGAATGTTGATTTGTACAAATCACTCGAAGGGGTTTCTTGATGTTAAGTGATAAAGACTTAACAAAAAAAAGGTCTTTGATAATTCGTCAATGATTGATAAATTAAAATTCTAAGCATTAGGAGTTTAGTGCTTATCACTTTATTCATAATGACCGGGTTATCCCTAAGAATATTATATTTAACATTCTTCCGGGAACTTCCCGTTACCTGAATTATCCACCCCCAGCTTTCTTTACAAAACTGGGTGTATCATTGAATTAGATGCACGATCGGGTTATCCTTAAGAATACCACGCGTGTCACTCTCCAGGAACTTCCCGCGGAAGAAAGGAAATAGTTTAGACTCATATACCTATTGGAGTATCAGGGAGCAGTTTAACCTCTTATACCGGTCGGAGGATTGAGAAGCAGTTTATACTCATATACTCCTCGGAGTTTTAGGAAGCAGTTTATACTCTTATACCGGTCGGAGTTATGCCGTTTTTCCTGGCTCACTCTAGCGTTATGACACCGGCTTCAACCAAGGTCTGGATGCTATTCTTGAGTGTAAAGCACGCCTTGGTTGGGTGAAGGATCCTCCTGTGGTATGCGCAGTACTTCGGATCCGCAATATCGTCAGCTTCCTCCTGATTCGTGACCGGTGGGGGCTTGATCTTGTTATTGTCAAGGAGGGATTTGAAGATGGCTGGAACATCTTCGTCCTTGAAGGAGTACTCTTTTTGAGGCCTCTGATCCGAAGTCTTTCGCTGCCTCCGGGACTTCTATTGCGATGTTTGATTAGCATCGACAGTCTCTGCGGGTGTCTTTCCTTTACCACGGGAGGCGAAGTTCGAGTTCGGAGGATTTGTCGTCGATTGACTCCTCTCGGCCTTCTTCCTTCGGAGGAAGCGTTCGGCTTGTTCCCCTCGGACCTTCAAGTCTTTCCAAGTGTTGGACGGTGCTGTTCCCATTGCTTCCAACACGTCCAATGCGAGGTTGTTGTGGTAAGTCTGGAGAATGAACTCCTCGGTGATCAGGTCCCGGCAATTCAACGCTTTGCTCCGGAACCTCTTGACGAAGGTTTTGACAGGTTCCCCGTCCTTTTGTTTCTCGTCGAGCAACGTTCCGATGGATATCTCGGTGTCGTCGTCGAAGAAGTTAGCGAGGAATTTTGTCTCCATATCGTCCCAGCTATTCACGCTTCCTGGCTTGAGGCGGCAATACCAATCGAAGGCGGCTCCGCGAAGAGTGCCAACGAATGACCGCACCATCAGAGGCTCATTGCCGGAGATAACACCCAGGTGCGATTTGAAGTAAATCAAATGCTGAGTGGGGGAACCCTTCCCATCGAACGGCGTGAAGTTGATTAGACTAAACTTCGCCGGATAGGGGATTGATTCCCACTCTTTTGGGTATGGACAAGGAATGCCCGTCTTCTTCACCTCTTGAGCAGAAATCAACGTATTGATCTTATTCTCGAGGTTTTTGATCTTCAGGTTTTCACCTGTACCTTCGTTGGCATCCTCGTTACCACCCCCTGCATTAACGAGAGGGTTATTAGCGTCACGAGTTTCATTTGCACCTGTGTCCTCATTTTCCAGATTGTTCTGGTTATGACGACTTGGTTCGCCTTGTTGGTTCCTCAATGCCTGGATTTGTTGCTCATGCATCTCTTTCATAGTCTGCATGGCCATCTGCATCTCGAGCCTGAAGCTCTCCTGTTGTTTGGCCATGGCTTCTTCGAGCATCTTGGCCACTTGTTCCGTGCTTATCATGAATGACTCGCGGGGTTCTCCTTTGCTGGATACGGTGTTGTCAGACGCAACCGCAGAGCAAGCATCAGATTCCTCATCTTCTGAAGGTGGTCTTATCCGAACCCTCCCATACGTTCTTCGTGAGATGGCTCCAGAGTGCAAACGGGTTAGACGCCGGGATGCTCTCAGAATCGACTCGAGATCATCCCGTGCCAATGTCTCCTTGTTGGTCATGTTAGCGGTGACTCTTGGAAATTCTCCATCTTCAACCACCGCTCTCCTTCGTCGGAAACGCCTAGGCTTTGGTTTTGGCGTTTTAGTGCTGAGCCTTTCGAACACCGAGACTCTCTCGGGGACTACCTTGACGCAGTTACATTCAGACAGTACCGCCCGAATGAGCTTGGCACAGGGGATTGAGTCTCTAGTCTTTGAGGACTCCTTTTCCTAGTTTTCTTCGTACCCCCAACACGATAGTACAACTCGTCTGTTTGAAGATCGGAGTGACCTATCGTGTGTTGACACGATTTCTCAGGTATAACGTTATCATCATCGGATGACACCGTTTCCTTCTGAGGATGAATCGCCTTCTTTGGGCTTTCGAGAGTCACTCGCCTCGACACACGCCTTTGTTGGCATGAATCTTCAGCGGGCTCTCGAACTTCAATAAGCAAGGTAGTGCGCTTGGGTGCCGTAAACTCCTTGTCATGTTGAGGGTTGTGGCGACCCCCAGCAAGTTGAGTCGTTCGGGGCTTCTTCATCGGGCGCAAACGTTCTTGAACTGGAGCCTTACCTCTTTCATCGGGAATTGGACCGAGGCGTTCCAAAACTGACTTTCTTTTCTGGGACGGTCCTGCGGAATCTCCCGGAGCAATTGTGGAAGTTATCGGCGGTTTGGATTGATTCGCCGGAAGTTGCACTTTCGATGGTTGCAATTGTTGCTCCTTGGTCTGAACCGCCGCTTCAGACTTCGGTCTCCATACTTTGCGGGTTGATGGCGGCTTCTTAACTACCTCCTTCTGCAACCTTCTACGGGCTTCTTCAGTTTGAGCCCGTGCTTGCGCTGATAATGCGCGGCGCTTGCGGATGCGTTCCTCCAGCGTTGATCGATTCCGTTTGACACGGACACATTCGTTCGTCGACGGCTTGGAGTAGCTACCCTTCATTTGTTGTTGAGGCTGTTTGCCTCCCTTGTTCTTCGGACTCGCGTTACGGCGGATTCCATCTGTGGATTCCATTGCCTTCGCGAATTCTTGGGCCAAGCGTTGGCGTCGCCTTTGGCGGGCTCTCTTTGAGAGAGTCACCACTCCTTTGGTGACAGAAGAATTGGCAGGAACCGGCTTGACCTGGTTAGAAATTGGAGGAATCTCGCCCAATGCAGCTTCGACATCCAGCGGGGCGAGATCTTCGTTGGTGATTTTGACATCTTCGTACCAACGAGCCTTTCTCCTGGAGGAGAAATTCTTGGACTTACGGGGGGAGGCTGATCCGGATGAGGACGACAAGTACGCCTCGAACTTCTGCTGGTCGAACTCGTATTCGACCTCCTCCACGACCGGGATCAAGATCCGCAGCTGCGACGCTCCGATCTTGGCAGCGAGATCGGTGGCTCCCACTGTGGTCGCCAGATTGTTCGCGGGAAAAATCGTAGCCTTCTTCATTGATTCCATTGCTATCTCAGTTAACAACTTTATGCGTTACAAAGATCCGGTCTTTTTATAAGATCCAGTTACAACAAAAATCAAAATAAAAGAAAAGAAAGATTACAACTTTTTCTCTTGTTTGTCGAACAAATCGCGAGCTCCTGTTTTGCGGTCACTCGCTTTTGTGGGTTCTTTGCCTGCGCCGAGGTTAATCCGTGGACCACCGCGTGATCTCGATCTGGTCGGATCTACACGATATGACGGGTATTCTTTCACCAAGGAAATAATAGCCGGGGGGGGATTAGTTCACCAAGGAACAAATCGCCCAAATCTCGGGATCAAAGACCAAGCTTTGATCCGGAGGATGATCGTGTAGATCTCAGATCCGATTCTCTCGAACTCTTGCCTTATTTGGCGTTAACGATCGCCGAGCACCGGATCTGGAAGTCCAAGCCTTCAAATCTTCAAAGCTCTAATCTTTTTTAAGTTTTGAGATCTCAATCCGACAGGGCTTCGCCTCTCTCTAAAAATTCCCACCTTTTACAAATGAACACACATAGCCTATTTATAGGCACTCAGAACTATGCCCGTGCACAGTTCTGGGCCGAGCCACCTTGGGGTGGCTCGGTTTCGGCCGAGTCCCCCCGGGTGTTGTCGTGGTATTCGTCGTTCGGTTGTTTTGTCCGTGATTCGGGTTTGTGGTTGACTTGGTCTGGAATCGATTTGTTGATTCCCGATTTGGCAGTAAATCCACTTCGGTGTTTGAGTTCGAATCCGTTCTATGGTTGGACGACTTATTGACTCCCCGAACCGTTGGATTGATTCCGCTCGCGAATGCATTCTGTTGATCACGTGCAATTTGTTGACCTCGTCGCCTCGTCACTCGATGTTTCGTTGATTTTGTCGAATCACCGTGTCGAGCTGTGCTAAGGGACCTATAGGCAATTTTATACGCCTACAGAAACTTTTTTTCACGTCGATTTTGAGGTGATTTTTTGGCGATTTCCTGGGCGATTTCCGACTGTTTTCTGCTACTTCCCCTCCTCTTTGTTGCCGACTCGGGTGGTGCCATTGTTTGGGGAGATTCCACTCGGATTTGATAGGTTTGATTTCCCTCTTTTCTTTAAAACCTTGATTTTCTTCAACTTTGACCTTGCATGCACTGTTTCGGCCTTATACCATAATATTTTAATCAATTTCATGTTCAAAACCCTAACTTTCTCATTGGATTTCAATGTAGCTTGTGTTTTCGTCATGTCGCCGTGTAGAGCTCGAGTTCCCCGAGGCCGCCCGACTATTCAGAGCCCTGAGGAGGCGGGTCCTGCTGCGGTTTCACATGGAGGTATACTTTTTCACCTTTTCACAAATTTAAATACTGTATTTCATCAATTTCTTGCGTGACTATCTGAATTTGTATGCAGATCCTCGTTTGTATCCTTTGAGATACCTTCGAGAAGAACCGGTATCCTCCTTTGAGGGGATCGACGCTTAAAAGTGTTTGTTTTGCTTGGACAAAACACACTTCAGAACACACAGGGGCGATTTCATATCATCCCACATGTGTTGAAAGGTTTTGGTATGCCGTTATAATGTCCGTGCATAGTAACGCATATCTCCTTTATACATGTGGTAGATGGAAAATCGTCACACCTATTATGAGATAGCGACTATATCTTATAGAGTAAGATATACCGTTTTCTTTAAAATTTTAGGACCATCCTTACACAATTTATGTGTATCTCTTTTATCAGTCTATTTTCCTTCCACGATCTTCACTGTCAACGAAGTTACGGGCCAAAGCAGCGCTACTCATTCTTATTGTGAGGGGTTGCCGTTAATCGAATCCGCTCCCTAATTTAAATCAGATTATAGCGAAGGAGCCCGAGAGTTGATTCAGCGGGGTAGTTGCCGTATCCTACGACAGATAATCACGGATACTACCTTAATTTTGGAGCAAGATGAAAATCAATGTATAAGGAAGCCAGACTTCTTATTTGGTGACTCCGTAAAGGATCCGGAGATCGCATTCTGCAGGCCTGCACAATGGTTGCATCAAAGCGGGTCTTCATTTTTATATCTGCCTTGGATTCCTCGGGAACATTCTCTTTTATAGTTCAGAAACCTATCTGTTGGACGTGAAATGTTCTGGAGGTTAACCGAAAACCACAAACGCATTCACTGTGGTTTTATTGGGAAGGAGGCCAGCCCAGGTTCCAGTGAGAGAGCTTCTGTACGAGGACTTCATCCAGGCATCTTAGGCCAGGATAACATACCTCAGAATGAGAAGGTTGTACAAGAACAGGTTGGCGGCAGCGGGGAAGAGGTTACCTAGACAGAATTTCAGATGTTATGGATGGGTCCACTATTTCGGAGATAAGTGGTGGACTAGAATGACACGGTATATGTTCAACCGATGGGGGTGAGAATTAACAGAGTTAGGGTTGTCAACCCCAATCCGTGCCACCATGTATGGTCTGCAGATTAGTGTAGGTCACTTCCTCTGCTTGTTCGAGACCTACAACCCCGACACTAATACATTCTTCATCAAGAATAGGGAGCTCGGGTTACCACTGCACGAAATGATGAAGGTGTCTGGTCTGCCTATAGGTGATGTTCCATATCAGGAATTCTTCCTAACCACCAGTCAGTTGAATAAGATGAAAGATCGATCAGCTGTGACCCATGACACTCTATGGGAACTGACTTGTCATTATCATATAGCTATGGCTGAGATGTAGACTAAAGCTAGGAAGAAATCTCCCCAAATCAGCTTGAAGCAATTCGCTGATTATCTGTTTAAGAACCTGGATGATCGTTCAGCAGAAGTGTGCGAACTATCTCCTTTGACCCCGAATGAGATCAACCGGCTGTTGGAGAAAACGAACGCACAATCTTACACTTCTCACTCGGAAGACGGATTCCCGCATGGCACTAAATTCCGTTCGTTTCTGTGGCAAGCTGGTGTTCCGATTAATTCCACCACTCTGCTGGCTGGCTTCCTGACTTTATGGCTAAAGAGGTGCGTAGTTCCCCATCAGTCTTCTGATGCTATGCCGATAGAAGTGTTGTACCCAGCCGTCCAGCTAGTTACGGGTCGAAAACTATCCTTGCTTCCCGCCATGATGGCCGCTACCCACAGTGGATTACGGCAATTAGTCTCTGTATTCCTTCAAGAGAAGAAGAAGCCCTCCGCTAGTATATCCGCTCCGAAATTGGAACTACCCTATACCTACCTAATGACCTGGTTGGTACTTCATCGGCCAGATTTGATGGAGGCTCCTGAAGCGGTGGATCCTAGTCTTCCTCTGTTGCAGAACCTTGAGGGTTGTAAATGGGTCAAACATCGGTGGGCAGATATAACGAGGCATTTTAAAGTCCACAAGTGTTGGGAATTCTTCCCTTGCTTCCCTCGATTCTCCAGCACGTACAACACGACTTTATTGGATGCTGAAGACCCAAGGTAGAATCGTACCATCTTGGATGTCGGGTGCTTCAGATGGTTGATGAATATTCGACATGGATATTTATTGTTCAGGGTAAGAGATGTTTGTCTCATTGAACCCTATCTTCCATGTCGATTTGCTTGCCAATTCGGCTATGATAAAATATACGTCGGCAACCCAAACCGCCACCTTAGCTTTCGAGGAGGACTCATTGACGGAGCGAGAGCCTGGTTTTGGAGCATTGCTGGCTGCACGAGTGCGGAGTTTGATCTCCCTTTGAAATGCCGCCTCTACGGATGACTTTCTTATTTTGCAAGTGGTTGATCGCTGCCAACATCGTCACCCGGTATAGGAGGATGTCGGACCCAGACGAAGAGACAGCCACACGGCATACAAGAGGAGCGACCCGTGAAGCTATAACTTCGCCCCAAAAGAAAGAGGCCGCTGAATCATTGAGGAAAGGAAAAGAACCGGCCCGCTCAGCTGGTAGTGAAGAAGAATTTGATTCCGAGGAAACGGAAACTTCTGAGGAGGCGGGTGAGACTAGCTCGATTTCTGATGAAATAGCTGGTCTCCCTGACTCTTTCTTTGAGAGGGGACTTGTACGCCCGTCTTTCGCGTCTACTCAACCACCAGATGCTACAACAAGAAAGAGAGAGAGAGTCGTTATGACTTACCACAACCGCATGACGGTAGAGGTGCTTAGTGGAGATGAAGAGGAGGAAGAAGATACAATGCCTCTTGCTCATCGGCGAAGATCACAATCTTCCACTCAAGCTCAAATCCAGGTCCCTCCTAGTGCTGAATTACGCACCAAGCATCATCATGAAGGTTCTGGGGTTCAAGACGAATCACGTCCCTCAAAAAGACAAAAGAAGGTTGCTTCTAAGCCACGTATTCGTCTTCCCGCTTTAGAGGAGACCTCTGCACGTAGCGCTTCTTCAGACGAACAAGGTAATAATTCCCCTTTATTGCTCTCATATCTCTTAACGTTCGAACTCATTCCATACTCGACTTCTGTAGAGAGTCAAGAAGAGGGAGAACTTCGAGCTGAAGCTGCTTCTCCCGGCGGTATGCGAGCTGAGGAGCACAGCTTCGTCCAACAGATGCAGGATGCTCTGAGGGACGAAGTAGCTGATGTTCCACCATCTTTAGACATTGACCCATCGGCTCTAGACACAGGTATTGATCTTTCTCCATTCGGAAGAGAATTCCAAGAAATGAATGAGTCGGCACATGTACCTCCTCTAATGACTTGTGCGCTTTGTATTCTTTTAGTTAAACTAAAAGAAGTGGGCGCAAGTAGTGAAGTTCTTGAATCCGTCCCAATCAACAAAGGTAGAATTAATCTTCATTTTGAGTAAATTCGTCTAAGTTCATATGTTATTTATGACTCAACGCCTCCTGTAGATGTCATAATGAATGAACCCACTGAAGGAGAAATTACCCATACCCCTAAAGCTGACGACCTTAATGATTTCAACCTGGATCTGGATATCTCAGAAGACGACCATCAGAAGATCTCTGATTTATTATCGGGGAAAGTTCCTGGTACGGCTACAGAATCAGCAGTTGGAGCTGGTTTAACAGAAGCAGGTCCTTCTGAGAGTAAGGCTTTCGTTCTGCAAACTCTGTATCATATATATTTTTTTTTCATTTTTTTTACTTGATTAATCGTGTAAGTGTTTGAATTATAGGACTAGTTGCCAGAACTGATACAGCTATAATCGCTGGAACTCACGATAAACCTGAGGGTCGTGATCACTCATCATGGGCAGGAATCGAAGTTGATCTTCAATCATCTATTCCTGAATCTTATCCTACTACCCCTGTAGATCCCATGATGATAGAAATCACTGTAACCCCCCAAATTAGTCCAGTTGCCACAAAAGCAAGACCAACTGAAGAAGTTAGTACATCGGCTGATGTTGTGCCTGGAATTGGTGAGTTTTACCCCTCCTTTGTCTCAAGTTTCTGATCAACATTCCATTATATTTATCGTGATTCTTTTGTTTGCAGACTATTCTCCTAAGGAACCTCTTAACTTGGACCCACAGTTCTCCAAGGTTGAAGTTGAAAAATCTTCTGATGTAGTGGGTACGTCAAGGGCTGCTATTCCTAAACCCACTTTGGCTGTTCAGGAGGCCGGACTACCACCATTGGGTGAACAAGGTCATGCTGAAGGCTCCTCTGTTAAACTTGGTATGCTTCAGCTCATTATTGTGTATGCATGTATATGTTCTGTACTGACTTATTTGTCTTCATCACAGCTTCTTCTTCATCATTATCAGACCGCATCCAAGCGTTATTGGCTGACGAAGATCCGGCTAAAGCTGTCATCTATTCTGATCTCCAAGGCTTTGTCTCTTTTTTGAATACCATGGTCGATCGCATTCTCTTCAAAGGATCACCTTTTGAGAATTTTAAGAGGCCTCTTGATCGCTACATATCGGAAATCAGAGAGGAGGGATATAATGAGTTAGTCGATTCGCTCAACGCTTATTCGGTTGACTTGAAGCAACATGTTGAACGTCTGAAGGATCTTCGCACCAAAGGCGTACCCTTCTATATTGCTTCTCATATGGACTCCACGTTGCAAGCGTGGCGCGATTCTCAAAAATCTACCAACTCTGAACTCCAAAAGCTAAGAGCCCGCAGTCATCAACTTAGGATGCATGTCGCCAAGAGAACACAGGCTAAGGTCGATCTACACCGGGATTTAGAGTCGAACCAAGCTGAAATAGACCGCCTAGAAGAGTAACTTGCAAAACCCAAGGATGCTCGTGAAATTTTGGAATCTGAGTTGACGAAGACAACTCAAATTGAAGAAAACCAGTTTCAGCAATTGAATATTCAGGATAAGCGACTTGCTGAGAAGGAACAAGAGGTCGCCGAACTTCAAGGTGTTGACGAAGAAGCTTTCAAAGTTAAATTGACCGTTGAGCTTGAAGAACATGTATTTTTATATCTTTATAAACTTTATAATTGAAGAACATGTATTTTTATATCTTTGCTTGAACGTTTTCGGTCAATATAACGAACCCTTTTATTCATTGAGATTTTATTATGATTACTCATTCTTGTTTAGAATAAATAACCATAATACTTATAGGATTTTTAGCAAATCCCCAGCCATCAACGGATTTGATATGCCTTTACCGATTACCGTTTGAATCGGACTAGTATGTGAATTATCTAAGTCCGTTTCACATATAACGTTGGGCTAAAAGACTTAAACTCTTTTAGACTTTAGACTACAATATTGAATATGTAGGCTACATGTGTTAGATGTAGGCTTATCTCTAATAAGGGATAGAGATAACATCCCCCATGCATGAATGACATGGATTTTAAAGTGTAAGTAGGTTACATTCTTTATGCATGAAAACGAACCCAAGTTTGTGAAGAATGAACTGGATATTCCAGTTCTGAATCTCTTGTTTGTTGGTAGAGATGAACCCTAAAATCGGAGAGGAATAATGTTATATTACATCTCCTAGTCTCTTGTTTGTTGGTAGAGATAAACCCGGAATTGGAGAGGAAGAATTTTATATTCTATCTCCTGGTCTCTTGTTTGTTGGTAGAGATAAACCCGGAATCAGAGAGGAAGAATTTTATATTCTATTTCCTGGTACAAAGGAAACTCGAAGTGGGATCTCCACTTAGAGAATCCGGATTGGTTTGAATAACCCTAACTGTCATAAGGTTTGATTATTCAGTTCAAAAGTGGACCTTTCGTTCGCAATGTGAATTGAAAGGAGATTTTGGTTTTGGTCCTAACTGTAGTAAGGTTTGACCAAGTGGGAGTTGAGGTGATCCTAACTGTTTAAAGGTTTGATCATTCAATTTGTGGACCTCTCGTTCATGGAACGAATCGAGAGGGGGTTTTGGTTGTGGTCCTAACTGTAGTAAGGTTTGACCAAGTGGGGGTTTTGAGATGATCCTAACTGTTTAAAGGTTTGATCATTCAATTTGTGGACCTCTCATTTATGGAACGAATCGAGAGGGAATTTTGGTTTTGGTCCTAACTGTTTAAAGATTTGACCGAGTGGGGAATAGGAGTAGGGTACAAATAACAATGATTTTGTTGATTTGCACAAACTATTCGGTGAGAAATTTTAATTTCAAACATAAGAATTTGACATGAAATAACTTGTCGACTGATACCGACTGATGACCATTGGTCGATCTGATCGGTGGGGGTTTCATGGTGCGGGGTTACGAATCATCGAGTTTCCCCTTCCATGATCGCATTACAGGATTTTGTGAGGAGAGATTAACTGTTATTAAATCTCGTCTCAACAAAAGTAGCAAGAGGATCTTAATCATTTTTATTACAATTAAGAACAGATTATTCACATGATCAGTTTCCATTTAGAATAATCAACTGATATCAGGTTATCCTAAAATGTCCTATACAGGATTCTCTAGGAACTTCCCGTTTTGCATAGGTTATCCTGAATGTATTACGGATAATACTTTTTCAGGAACTTTCTATTTATTGGCATCATTAATTTGCTGCCATCCTGAGTAATCAGACGATATGCACAGTTCGAATAGACTGTTTCTACACAAACGGCCCTTCCCATTTAGGTTCAAATTTTCCTTTCTTCTTAGAAGTGAGAATCATAGGTCTTCGAACAGCAAGAACCAGATCTCCTTCTTTAAAACTTCGTCGTCGGACCCTTTTATCAAAAGCCCGAGAAATTCTAGCTTGATAAAACTCGATCTGTTGCTGAGCTTCCAAGCACTTTTCATCTAACATCTCTAACTCCTCGAGACGTTTCTGATGATGTTCTTCCGTCGTCATTCCCATTGCGAGAGCGACACGGAGAGAAGGAATCTGTATTTCCAATGGAAGAACGGCTTCACATCCATATGTTAAGGCATATGGGGTTGTTCCGGTGGGTGTACGGACAGTTGTACGATAAGCCCACAGGGCTTCGCTGAGTTTGTCATCCCAATCTCGTTTATTGGTTTTCACCAATTTTGCCAGAATTTTTATGATAGTCTTGTTAAAAGCTTCGGCCAATCCATTAGTTGTGGGATTATAAGCCATCGATGAAACATCCTTATTCCCGAAATTGCCGCAGAATTTGATGAATGCGTTGCTCACGAATTGAGGACCATTATCGTGCACTATTCGTCTTAGAACACCATACCGATATATGATATAATGTTTAATAAATTTGATCACATCACTCGTCTTTACTTCTCTAAGTGGAGCTGCTTCTGCCATTTCAAGAAATAATCGGTGATTGCCAGAATGAAACGGTCCCCTTTAACCGAAGGTGGAAAAATAGGACCTACAATATCCATTCCCCAAGTTTCGAATGGCCACGATGTCACCGATAGATGTAAATATTCAGGAGGCTGGTGCATATAGTTTGCATGTAATTGACACACTTCACATCGTCGGGCGTAGTCGACTGCGTCTTTTACCATAGTCGGCCAGTAATATCCAATTCTTCTAAGTCGGTCCCAGAGTTTAGGACCGGGTTGATGTGCACCACATATCCCATCATGCGTCTCTTTGAGTGCTTGTTCCGCTTCTTTACCGGATAAACAACGGAGTAATAGACCATCGTACGACCGTCGATACAACATTTGCGCTGTGGCGTTGTAGTAAAATCTCGGTGCTCTTCGCCGAATTGATTCCCTTTCTCTTACATCTTCAGGCAATATACCATGTAGGACATAGTCGATAATAGGAAAACGCCAATCTCGAACTTCGGGTTCAACTCCTGTTGAGTATGCTTCTTTAACACTCGAATCGTAGATTGGAACAATAAGCTGGTGAGTCCTCATTGTAATTAATTGCTCTATTTCAGGAGGTTGAGCCAAGGATACTGATAATACCGCCAATGCGTCTGATACGCATTTTGGAGACGTGGAACGTACTCGATGAAAAATCATTCAAACGAGTTTGCCATCTCGATGACCACTTGGTGGTATGGAATCAGGTCTCGATTTCTGACTTCATACTCTCCTCGTATTTGATTAACTACCAGTTGAGAATCCCCAAAAGTTTCAAGGTATTCGACCCCCAGCTCTTTGGTAAAATTGAGTCCAATTATCAATGCATTATACTCGGCTAGGTTATTAGAACATGGTTCGGTCAATGAATATGCTCTAGGCAAGACATGCTTTTCCGGGGAAACTAAAACGACCCCCACTCCTGAGGAGACTCTAGAACATCCGGGTACGCTCGCCACGTTGGTCGCGCGAGAAGCCCCATCGAAGTACAACTGCCACACTTGTTGATATGAGGTGGTATTAACTTCGTGGGTTTCATCTGGCAGATCGTCGTATAATTCGACTACATCCTTCGTAGGGTTTTCCGCCAGAAGATCGCAAATAGCTCGTCCTTTAACTGATTTTTGTTGCTTAAAGTACAAGTCGTATTGCGATAAGAGTAAAGCCCATCTGGCTAAACGCCAATTCATGGAGGCCGGCTGGGTCATGAATACGCGGATTGGGTTTATGTTGGAAATGACATAGATCGTCTGTCCAACTAAATAATGTCGCATTTTCTGGATTACAAATACCAAGGCAAGACATTCCTTCTTGATCATTGGATAACGAGATTCAGCTCCTACCAATGTGCGACTCAGGTAATATACTGCTTGTTCGTGACCATTATCGTCGTCTTGTGCAAGTAATGCACTTAACGAATGGCTCGTCGCTTTGACATAAATCAAAAATGGTCTGCCCGATTTCGGTGCAACGAGAATAGGTGGGTTCGCCAGATATGTTTTAATATCTTCGAACGCCTTCTGACATGCTTCATCCCAAATGAACGACACGCCCTTTTTTGTGAGTTTGGAGAACGGCTGACATTTTCCGGATAGATTTGATATAAACCGACGGATATATGCCAATCGACCATGCAATCCTCTGAGTCCTTTAAGATTTCTCAGAGGTTGCAACTCATGTATCACCTTCACTTTATTAGGATTGATATGATACCTTCTGTGGTGACGACGAATCCAAGAAATTTACCGCTCGACATTCCTAGGAAGGATTTAGTTGGGTTCATTTTTAGCTGATGACTTCTCATAAGATCGAACATCATCTTCAGATCTTTAATGTGGTCATTTTTATCACGGCTCTTAACGACCAGGTCATCAACGTAGCATTCGACAGTCTTTCAAAGGTGCTCTTGAAAGATCTTCATCATTGCTCGTTGGTACGTAGCGCCGGCGTTCTTCAACCCGAACGGCATAATAGTATAACAAAAGACACCAAGGGGTATTCTGAATGCTGTATGCTTTTCATCGTCTGGATGCATCTTGATCTGATTATATCCCGAAAATCCATCCATAAATGACATTCTCTCAAACCCGCACGTATTGTCAATGATGACATCTGTAATGGGCAAGGGGAAGTCGTCTTTAGGACATGCGGTATTCAGATCTCTGAAGTCAATGCAAATTCTGATTTTCCCATTCTTTTTAAGAACTGGAACGATATTAGCTAACCAATCAGGGTGTTGTTCTTCTCTGACAAAACCTGAATCGATTAATTTCTTAACTTTAGCTTCTATTGCCTCCATAATTTACGGACGAAACCGTCTTTGTTGTTGCTTGACAGGTTTAGCATCCGATTTTATGTTGAGGCTGTGCATTGCTACATTTGGGTCGAGTCCCGGCATATCTTCGTAATTCCAAGTGAAAACGTCGATATACTCTCTAACGAGGGCGATTAGTTCCTCTTTTTTATCTGGTGGAAGATCACCGCTGATAAATATAGGTTTTGGATTAGCTTCGTCACCCATATTAATTTGGACTACCTTATCCTCCGTAGGAGGTTCTCTTTGCTCAAACCGATCGCCATACTGGATATTCATATAATGCATCCAAGGGTCTTCCTAAATAGGCAATTGATCGTCCTCTTCGGTTGTGGAAGGATCAACTGTCGCCATGTTCGACATTAAAGCTTTGAATTTCTCTCCAATGCTCACGTCAGAGTCCCACATTGAAGTATCGGATTAATGCCCGCTCTCATTTCTCAGTTGGCTAATGATCTGCTGGCAATATTCGTCATCGGATGACGAAGCATAACCTAGACCTCTTTTATGACTATAATAATTGTCTGGTTTTCCTTTTGGTACATAAGTAGGACGGGGTGGAACCCTAACTCCTTGACCAAAATGAAGACCTTCACCGAGCGAGAGGTTATAGCCTTGCCTCGTCATGTAACCACTTGCTTGCGAACTATACCGAGAGAAATGTCGTCCCGGCTCTTCATCATCTGAGTTGCTGTCCAATAAAAGATTAGGAGTTGGGGATGGATCCCCTTTTTCAAAGATTATTTCTTTCTCACCCCCTGTCTTTACGGGTAGGATTACCGTTGTCCCGACTGAATTTTACAGATATTTCGTCGTCGTGCAAGACGAGCGAACTGGCATGTGTAGATTAGGATCATCATACAATTCCTGCATTACATTATCAAGACAAAGCGAATACTCTAAATCATCCTTTATTATTTCATCGGCAAGTTACCAGTTACAAGTTTTGTCCGACGATTCATCACTGTCAAGATCGATTACAAGAGGTTCAATGTCATTTAGTACAAGACCTTCACTATAATCGAGCCCGGCTTCGGTATCAGCTTCTTCTTTGCTGTCCGTGCCATGGGCCGATGGTTCAGTATCGGACTCAGCACCATAAAGAAGGGAGTCAGTAAAGTAATTTTCTAACCCCTTGAATGGTTGCTTATCCGCGACCACCGTCTTGACCTCCTCATTAGTGTCGACATACTTCAAACACTGATGGAAGGTGGAGGGAACTATAAGATTACCGTGGATCCATGGACGACCCAACATTAAGTTATAGGAAGTCTCCGCATCGATCACATAGCAGGTGACTTCAGATTTCAAATCTCTGAGTTGACACTTCACCCGGATTTTCCCCAACGGTCTTGACCCACTAGTATTGAACCCGTAGATGACCGTTCCTGTGGAGGCTAACTTGCTGGAGGGAATTCCGAGGTGGTACATCAACCGAAGTGGCATGATGCTAACAGCGGAACCCAGATCGACTTGAATCCGGTTGACAACGCTCGAACCGATATATCTAGTAAAATATAGCGGTCTATCATGCTTTGAATTCCTAACTTGCATATCTTCTTTTGTGAAAGCAATGCAAGGAAATTTGGTGGCTTCCAGATTGCAATGCTGCACCGACGACTCTGGCCCTTCAGGAGTTAGCTTGATTTGAGTGAGGAATACCTCAGAATCAGCCAAAGCTTATTGTAAAGCTTCCCTGGTTTCTTTCGAGAGGCGCAACAACTCGTATAGCATGATCCTTGCTAGGATATTAGCTAACTGAGTCATGACGTCGAAGTGGTATGTAGTATTCGAGCTTTACGGTTTGTCTCGTCCAATAGGTCGATTGAAACGAGGCTGCTTCGGAAGTTGAACTTCTTTGGGTTGAGGTTCCTTCTCTTTCTGCTTAACAACTTTCTAAGGTTTCTCGGTTGCTATGGGTGGGGTCGTAACCACCCCCAGTTCTGCAAGAGTTTTACCGTTTGGATTAGAAGTTTCAGGATACTGGTAATGGTATTCATTTCCACCCCTTGTAGCGAAAACTTCCTGCTCCTCATCAGAAAGTGGTAAAGCTGCTATCTCCTCATCGTCTTTCTCAGGAATCGCCGAGGCTCCGTAACAGGACTTCTCTTTTCCTTTGCCTTTTGACTTCTTCTTCGACGTGGATGTCGTCCACTGTTCATCTTCAAGTAAATCTGGATGAACCCAAAGAATTTCGCCGTTAGGGGTTGTGTGTGACACTAGCCCTTTTTGGCGCTGTCCATGAGGGTCATCGTTGATGGTTTGCATCTTAACCTTTGATACTGGTTTGGCTTGAAACCAGGACAAAGGAACCGATCCGAAGCTAATAAAGACCGCGTTTGCGCCCACCTTCTTCTCCTTTGGCTTCGGCATCACAATACCAACATCAATTAAGGTTTGTATTTTGTCTTTCAAGACATAACACGCCTTAGTGGGATGGTGGACCCTCCTGTGATATGCACAGTATTTTGGGTCGTTAGTCTTCTTCGCTTCTTCTTGGTTTGTGACCGGTGGAAGCTTGATCTTATTGTTATCCAGTAGGTATTTGAAGATAATCGGAACCTCATCATCTTTAAATGAATACTCCTTTAGGAATCGGGGCTCAGAGTTTTTAAACTGCTTCTGAGGCTGTTGATTCTGATTCGGCGCCAACTGGAATGATGACTGCTGCGGTTGTTGTTGCGGCGGCTATTGTGACGTTTGATGCGCGTCCACAGCGGCTACGAACCCTCTTCCTCTGCCTCGAGGATTAAAGTTCTGTTTTTGGTTATTGTCTTGTGGCTGACCCCTTTCCAAATTCCTTCTCTTGAGAAAACGTTCAGCTTGTTCACCTCTCACCTTCAATTCCTTCCAAGTCTTAGAGGGCACAACCCCCATTATTTCTAGCACATCCAAAGACAGGTTGTTATGACATGTCTGTGGGATGAATTCTTCTGTGAGTGGATCTCGACAGTTCACCGCTTTGTTCCGGAATCATTTGACAAAAACATTAACCGACTCCCCATTCTTCTGCTTCTCGTCCAACAACATGCCAATAGAGACCTCCGTGTCGTCGTCGAAGAAATTAGTGAGGAACAATTCTTCCATATCTCCCCAGCTAGTGATGCTTCCGGGTTTCAGGCGTCGGTACCAATCGAAGGCAGGCCCACGGAGGGTTCCTACGAATGATCGGACCATCAGTGCTTCATTTCCTGATATTACGCTAAGATGCGACTTGAAATAAATCAAGTGCTGAGTTGGTGAACCTCTGCCATCAAAAGGAGTAAAGTTAATCAAATTAAAATTTGGGGGATAAGGAATTAGATCCCACTCCCTCGGTTACGGGTATGGAATGCATGTTTTCTTCACTTCTTGGGCCGTCATCAGAGCGTTGACTTTGCTCTCGAGATCCTGCATCTTCTTGTCTTCTTCCTCATCCTTCTTCACGTAGATTTGAGGAGGTTGAGTGGCCAATTTTGACGGACCGCTTCCAGAATTGTCTTTATCGGGAGGAGGATCAGCAAAGATAGTCTCATCTTCTTTATCATCGTCTGCAGTTATACGCACAGGTATAACGTTACGTTGACTGGACTCTGCCTTCTGGCTCGATTCCGGTTGGTGTTGTTGAGCTTGCAAATCTCGCATCTGCTGCATCGTTAACTCCATCTCCGTCTTGATCTCAGCTCTAATCTCCTCGCGTTGTTTGGCTAACGCTTCCTGCAGTATTTGAGCCAATTGATCTGGCGTGATGGCGAATGATTCTCTAGCTTGCCCGACACTGGACGCGGTATCGTGTGAAGCAATAGCAGAACAAGTATCTGACAGCTCCTCCTCTGACGATAAACCTTTGTGCATTCTTTTATAGTCCCGGCGTCAGTTGGCCCTTCGTTGCAACCGCGCCATTCTTTGAGAAAGACCCCACTCAACTCTTTCTTCTGAAGAGAAATCAGGGTCAGGGTTGACTAAATGTTGTTTTCCTCTGCTGGTCATATTAATGGTGACCTCAGGGAATTCATTTCGCCGTATTGTAGGTTTCCTCTGGTTGAAACGTCTCACTTTGGATTTTGACGCTTCGGTCGAAAGTCTTTGAAGTACGGAAACTCGTTTTGCTTTAGTTTCTGAGCAACCGCATTCTGTCAACACTGCCTTGATGAGTCTCTCGCATGCGCAATGCGATTCATCTTCTCGGACAATTCTCTTTCGTGATTTGTTATTTTGATAGTACAGCTCATCACTGTTGTGATTTGAGCAACCTATCTTTTGTTTGGGAACCTTGTTAACATGCACAGGACGACTAGTCGTCGCCTCTGGGCGATCCAAGGTTAAATTTTTAAATACACCCCCTTGCGGGTGTGGAGTCTTCATGGGTCCTAGACGAGAATGAACTGGTATTCTCTCGTTTCGGACTGGAGGCAGGAGGGTGTTTACGACCCCCTGAATAAGAAACCACTAAGGTTTTATTTGCTGGATCTGTTTTTTCTTTGACTGGGGCTTTGCCTCGATCGTCAGCCGAGGGACCGAGGCGATCCGTCATGGTGATCTTGAATTTGGACAAATCTGGGCTAACCCAGGGCTTCACTGGTGATGTAGTAGACGGGCACGGAACAGATGTTGCGGCGCCTTTGGCATCCAAACTCTATGGTTCTTTGGTGGCTTTTCAGACACCAACTCCTCCATGATTGCTTGTTTTTGTTGACGAAGAGCGCGGGCACGAGCGGCCTTCACTTTACGCCTTTGTATCCGTTCCTTCAGTGTTGAACGGGCCCTTTTGACGAGGGTCCATTCCTCCGTCGTAAGTTATGCAGAAATGTGATTATTTTGCCTTTGAGGCAACTGAACCATCTTCTGGTTCCTTGACTTTAGGTCCGCATAGTAGTGGACCCCGTCGGTTTGTTGCAGGGCCTTAGCCAATTATCGAGCACGGCGCTGGCGCTGTCTCTGACGAGCCCTCTTCGTCAGCACCGGTGAGCTATGATTCAACGACCCCTTAACTGGTGCGGAGTCACTTGGAGCAGAGATGTTGCAGGTAGATTCCTTAACAACAGTTGGGCAAGAACTTTCACCTGCAGCCTTCGTAGGCATTGCAGACTTGCAAACTTTCTTGGAAGAAGAAATCCTCCTGTTTTTGCGAGGCGAGGAGGATTTTGAGGATGAGGATGACAAGTACTCCTCAAATTTCGCTTGATCGAATTCATATTCGATCTCTTCGCCGACGATGATCTTGATCGGCTGCGACACTACGGCCTCGGCAGCGAGGCTGCTGGCTCCCACTGTGGTCGCCAGTTTGTTTTCACCAAAATTTGGATTTGCTGCTGAATTCATTATATCTTCTTTCGATTACAATAAATTCAAAGAAATAGTCTTTTTATAAGACCTCTTTTACACAACAAAAGAAAAGTTACAACTTTTGAGAAAATAACACAAAAAATCGTCTATCGATTCTTGTTTTTGTGGGACTTTGCCTGTGCCGGGAGCGCTTTAGCTTGTGGACCGCTGAATCACAGATCGTGAAGAGGGGGCTTAATGATTCTGCCTTCGTTTATCGAAGTGAGAATTTGAAACGAAGATCTTATCAAAGTAAGATAGTCGTTCTTCTTAAGATCAAGTCAAAGTTCGAATCTCAAGGAATTGCTCCAAGAACTTAAATCTCTGCTCTCTCTGCTCTGGATTGCTCTAACAAATGCTTGATCCTCGTCAGAAGTGACCCTAGGGGGGTATTTATAGCCTCTGGGACACGTAACTGAAAAAACACAACTAAATGAAGAAGTTAGCTGGCGAGACAGTGTTTACTGTCTCGCTGGCCGAGACAGTGTTTGCTATCTCGGACCGCGAGACAGTAAATACTGTCTCAGAAAACGAATATTCCTGGCAGTTTTCACTGTAACTGCCTTTCCACGTTTCAAACTCCGTTATTTTGGCAGTTATTCACGTGATTTTCGCCCATGATGTTTTCCACGTCCTTTGGCAGTTAATGGACATGTGTGTGGCAGTTATCAAGGTGGTTTTTGACCATTTCAACACTATCTCGCTGGCGAGACAGCAAACACTGTCTCGCTGGCGAGACAGCAAACACTGTCTCGCTGGCGAGACAGCAAACACTGTCTCGCTGGCGAGACAGCAAAGACTGTCTCGCTGGCGAGACAGCAAACACTGTCTCGCTGGCGAGACAGTTCATATCTGTCTTAATTTTTCTTCTAAGACAGTATGAGGTGATTTTTAAGTGATCTTCTCTTTGTTTGGGATATCTATTAGCATTTTTTGACGCCTACAGTGTTGCTGAAGCCATGGCTAGGGAGATCATTGCGGCCCTAGCGGACACCTTATAGGCACGGGCATTCTCCATATCCATATGTACCCATGTGTCTTGGCCCTCAACTGCTCATAGTTGGTGATTAGCTTCCTGGCAAGTGAGTTGGCCAACTCATTGATCTGTAGGCCGGCAACGAGTGTGGACATGGCAACTGCACTTCCTAGATCATTAACCTCTAACCTCTTTGCCTAAAATCTTTTGAAGTAGGCTCCGAGGCTCTCTTCTGGTCCTTGCCTCATCTGAATTAATACATGAGGGGGGAGCTTCTGCTTGGTGTCAGCCAGGTAGTAGTGGATAAACTTCCGGCTGAGCTATTGGAAGTTGTTGATGGACTTCTTCCCAAGGGCATTCCACCAAAGTTTGGCACTCCCTAAAAGAGTGATGGGGAGGAATTAACAGATGACAGTTTTCGATGCTTAGAACATGCTCATCACATCATAATAATTCTAAACATGCTTGGAGGGCCTTTGTACTTTTCCATGTAAGGCATCTTGAATTTCTCACATAGGGTATTCATAAGGTCATCGGAGAGAGGGGTATTCTCCCTTATGGTGTCTGTGACCGGTTTGTACACCCGGTCGTAACCTGTCACGTCCCGCTTCCTAAAATACCTGGGAATCAGAACATGAACAAGCCCGCGACGTATTAGATTGAGAAGAAATATACACTATCCTTTTTTTCTCTTATCTTTTCTTCTCAATCCAATATGCTAAGCGTCTAGAAATAAATACAATGCAAAGGCACAAGTCCCTGATTACAGATAGCAAGAATATAATGAACAACGCAGAATAAAATAATATACATCACAAATGAATATCATCCAAGGTATAAAAATACGGGTCAAACATTCCTTTATACAAATCTGAACAAAAGAATACTGGAGAAATAAAATGCAATGATCAAGCGGAAAAGGAAACACTACAAAAGAAACTAGGATCATGAACTAAGAAGATGTAGCTGAACTTCGGCCTATTCTTCAACTCTATCTACAAAGCACTCCTGCTGAGAATCCTTTGGCTCTTGACGATCTCCTAGCTGAACCTGTTCTTCCTCTATGTCTGATGTACACTAGAGAAAACAGGTGTATGTCAGCGTGCATGGCACACGGCAAGACCCCACAAAAGAAATAGAACGATCGAAAAACCAAAGCGGAAAATAATACGATAATAGAAATGATAAAAAGACGTACAACTGGATATTCCACAAAATCAATCAAGTAACAAGTCATTCATGCAACTAGCAATCAGAACAATCATCCAACTAACAAGGTCATACAACTAGATGGAATTAACACTTAAAAATCTACAACAAGAGACGTAGTACGTCGAGCAAAATAATCCAAACAAGGAAACCCTCATGTATATACCTTATGTCTCAAATTGTAGAAAATTAAATATTAATCATGATCTATGTATGGAAAGGAAGTACAACTGGCCTACATCTCACAGGAATTCGTACTTAGCCAAGAAACGAGGTCATGTGACTAGCCATCCTAAAACTCACTGTTCCTCATCTCACATAAAGTCAACATTCATATCACAGGATAACTGACTATTCACAAATCTTCTATGCGCATCCAATAGTGCTACACGAATCAGTCAGAGGACTACATGCAATCCGATCTCGGCCTGGTTCGAACACAGGCAAAGCTCAGGTGACGAAACAAGTCATGGACTAAAATAAGTACACGAATTCACTTTAACCCAACAAACCAACCCCAGTGACTACACGAATTCACTGGCACTGGCTTGAAGATACATCAACAGTCACATCAACAATCACATCCAAGCACATGAACATTAACTTCCACATCCTAACTCTTCACGTTTTTCTAAGTCAACCATAATCCTCATTGAAACTCGGGTTCACCACCTAAACTCAGTCAATACACTCACAAATGTTACTAAGTCTGTTCTTGATGCACGAGACAACTAAGTTATGAACTACTAAGGGTTCTCAAACACAACATGGATAATACATAACAGACATGTCAAATACATTAAATAAATGCAAAACGTGAAATGTGATAATAAATAGTAAAACCATATATACAGTGCGATTTCATCAATATCTTGTTATCTAGCCCTCTAAACTATTCATACATTATCATAAATTACCTAAAATCAAAAATAGATAACTCTTTTTGCAAATAAATTCCTTTAGATCATCATAATTATCAAAAATATTTCTTTTTCCAAAATAATTCTTTTAAATTATTATAATTTTTCTAAATGATCTGTTCTCAAATAAATTCTTTTTAATTAATACAATTATCCAAAAATAATTCCATTGCTAAAATAAATTCTTTTAATTCATAATAATTATTCTAAAATAATCTTTTCTCAAAATAGTTTAACAATTCAAATAATCCATTTTCCAAAATAAATTATTTTAAATTATCTATTTAATAATTATTCAAAACCAACACGTTTTCCAAATAATCTCTTTTCTCATTATAATAATTCTAATTAATCTAAAAAAACATTAATTTATCATTTGAAATCATTTAATATCGTCATCAACAGTCCCACGAAGATAATAACAATTCATAATTAAACTATGCAATTAATTCATAATAAATGTAAATATTCAAACTACGAAACAAGAGCGGGATCTTTCCTCAGGGTTTATCGAATGAATCGACGTCGGTGGTGCGGGGCTAATGAACGGCGGGATCTTGACACGAACGGTGCGTCCGAGGTGGTAGTGGCTGGTGGCCAGGGTATCTCGGTGAGAGGAGGAGCAAGGGTTGTCGGGTAAGGCTCGGCACGACGAGGGCTGTAGCTATCGGCGGTGAAGGTGGTTGCGCGGGCAGCGGAGGATAGAGAGTAGGGGACTTTAAGGTGGCTGGAGATGGAAGATCTCGATGTCGGGCTAACTATGGAGGGGAGGAGGGGACTAGGGCGAAGGTGGCCGATGCAGGTTCGGCTGCTCGCAGCAGCCTGGGCGGATCTGAGAGGGTTGGCGGTCAGAGGCGGCGTCTTAGGTGGGGTCGACAATAATGGTGAGGCGGAGAGGACTGAGGGGGACACTGACGGAGGGGGAGGTGGTGTGGTTGGGATTCAGGCAGTGAGAGGTGGTGTGGTCGAGCTGCTATGCTCATCGGAGTTGATGGCGAGCTAAGCATCGACGGCATCGGGCTGAGGGAAGGGAGAGGGCGACATCCATCAACATCAACTGAACTAAAAGAGAAAGTACTACAAAAGTGATCTAATGTCCATCAACAACTACAAAAAAGAAATGGCTAAGCTTCGGCTTCTTCTTCTGCTCGGTCTACAAAGCACTCCTGTTGAAACTACTCTGGCTCCTACTAAACATGTATGTCCTCTGAATCTGACATACAACCTGAGAGAACAGGAGTACGTCATCATCCATAGAGCATGATAAGATCCTAAAAGGAAGAATAAAAATGGTCAAACTACAAATGCAAGAACAGTAATAATAAAATAAGCATGACACTAAAATTCTCATAATTTAAATGAAATCCATCACTAGAATATAATAATCAGAAGAATCCAAAATCAATCAGATAACGAGATCATGCAGCTAGCCATAATCATCCAAGTGCAAGATCATATAACTAGCCATCCTATACCAGGTCACTGGTCCACATCTCACACAGAGTTAACGCTCATATCATCGGATATCTAACTGTGCACAAATCCCCTACATGTATCCAAACCCACGAAACAAGCTGAGAGAGGACTACACGCAATCTGATTTCGACCTGAACCGAACTCAAGCAAAACTTGGGTGACGAAACAAGTCACTGACCACGTGAAGAAATAATTCACTGGCCTAACAGACTAACCCCAGGCCAAAACAAGACACTTGTGCGAGCCTGGAAGATACATCAACAACCATATCCAGTTACATGAACCAAGACTTTTCCATCCTAACTCTTCTAGTTTATTTTCTAAGTCAACCAACATGACCTACAATAGATCTCTAGTCTACCTCCTAAATTTAGTTAACACACACACACACATGTCACTAAATCTTGTTCATGACGCGCAAAGTCACTAAGTCATGAACTACTAATGGTTCTCAATCACAACAAGGAAAATAGTAAATAAATAAAACCAATCATGTGCAACAACCAATCCTATATAACGATATCATAGAATGTCAAATATATTAAAATAAAGATCGTAGAACATGAAGAGTAACTATGAATAGTATGGTGTGCGTGTACAATAGTAGTGAGTAGATCAAATAATTCATTTTTCAAAATAAATTTCCTTTAAATTATTCTAAAATGATTCTTTTCCAAAATAAATTCTTTTAATTCACAATAGATGTAAATATCGAAATGAGGAGTCAATGAGCAAGAGCGATCTTGCCTCGGGGATATTGTCGAACGAAACGACACTATCGTGCGGGGATACGGGCCCGCGAATGAGATGACGATAATAAGGGATGGCGACAATGGGGATGAAGAGGTCGGCTATCATTAGAGGTGAGGTGGCGATGTGGATCTGGGCAGGGGTCGGCTTTGGTCTGTGACTCTAGGGGATCTGAGTGCAGGTCAAGGGCGGCTCGACGGGGAGGAAGGCTACTGCAGGGAGTTGAGGAGGGGGAGAAGGTGAGGTGGTGGTGAAGTCTGAGCTGAGTGTGGTGGAAGAGCGGCAGGGAAGGAGGCTGTTGGCCTCAGGACGGTGCTATGAGGGCTAGCGTCAGGGAGCTCGCAGTGGCGGAGATCTGGTCAGGGGCACGGCTGGTCGGAGGTGGCAGGGAGAGGGAGCGGCGCTAGGGTTTGGCGGCGCAGAAGAAAAAGAGTGAGAGAGAGAGTTGGCTGCGTGAAGAGAGAGAGAGAGAGAGACAGAGAGAGAGACAGAGAGAGAGAGAGATAGAGAGACAGAGAGAGATAGAGAGACAGAGAGAGAGAGTATATATAGGTTTAGGGTTAGGGTTTATATTAAGAATTAATTAAGAAAATAATTAGGAAAAAAGATTATAATTAATACAATACTTATAATAATAATAATAGTAATAAAATAAATATTAATTTAAAAGTTTTCACCGTAACAAGTTAATTTATAATTATCAAAATCATTTAAATGAATATAAAATTAGATTTTTAAATCGTAGAAAATTCTAGAAAATCAAAAAAATACAAATACTCTTTTAAAAATAATAATTATATATTTTAAATACCAAAAAAATTATTTTAACAAGTATCAAAAATTCATGGTCATTACAAAGCGGGTGGTTCTAGGAATTAATTTGTTAGGAGGGTGCGTACGACCCCCAGTTTGAATAGTTGTTCGGGAATTATTCAGCGGACCCAAGCGTTCCTTAACATGAGCTTTACCTCGATCTTCGTGTAGGGGACCAAGGCAATCCTTCAATGGAATTATGAATTTGAAGAGATTAACACTGCCGTAGGGCTTCACCGGAGGTATGGGAACAAGAGGAGCGGGATCATAGGCTGACAGAGGCATAGAAGCAGCCTTGGAGCCAAAATTTTGTGAGAGACACGACTGGTGTATCTCCCCAAGTTGAGGTGTCTTGGCTATTTTTGGTGTAGTTTTAGGCGCTGCTTTAGCCTTTGGCACCCATACTTGTTTGGATTTTGGTGATTCTTTGACCACCGCTTCCTTTTGTAATTCTTGTGCCTTTTGTACAAGGATCCATGCGTGCATAAGGAGTGTATGGTGCTTTTGGATATGCTCCTCAAGAGTAGAACAAGTTCGTTTGACACAAACTCATTTGTTAGTTGGCGGTTGGGAGGAGGACCCTGATGCTTGCTGTGGCGACGGCTTAGCCACTTGGCGCCTTCTAAACTCTTGATCCGTTTGGTAGCAGAGTTCGTCCACCTACTCTAAAGCTTTGGCGAATTGACGGGCTAGACGTTGGCGGTGCCTCTGACGGGCCATCTTCGTTAGCACTAGTACACTTTCAATGAGAAACTCCTTGTCCTTTGTGGAGTTGTCACGAGTGTCAGATTTGGCTTTCTTGGAGGCCGGAGAGGAGTCTTCAAAAGCATTCGAGTAATGACTATCACCCTAGTCTTTAAATCTGAAGGCCAATTAAACTTCTTCACGAAAGTGGTCTTCTTGTGCTTGCAAGGAGAGGAAGATCTGGAGGAGGAGGAGGAGACGTACTCCTCAAACTTTTATTAGTTTAATTCATACTTGACACGACAGCCTTGGCAGCGAGGCTATTGCCTCCCACTGTAGTCGCCGGCGTGTTCGGGTTGAAATCATTTTCTTCATTGCGAGACTTATTACAACTTTAGTCATTATAATGATTCAAAAGGAAGGACTTTTATAAGCCTCTTTAAACAATACAAATAAAAAGATTACAATTTTCTTAAGAACACACACAAATAGATCATTTATCGGTCTTCTGCTTACGTGTGATCTTTACCGGTGCCAGGGTTTATCTGTGGACCACCGACTGATCAGATCTCAGTAACAATTTCATTGCCTTGCAAAGGAGATAAGAAATTAAAGTGACTATCTTGGCAATAACAAAATAATCACTCTTCTCGAGAATCATAGCTAGGTACGATCTCAAGGAAAATGGATGAATAGGATGCAGATCTCTCAAACTCTTCTCCTCCTTATGCTGAAGAACTCACCAAGATCCCTTCCTCCTTTCTAAAATTCGTGCTCCTCACTCTTTAATTCGACAGGGCTTCACCAAGACTCGAGAATTCCGGATCTGTGTAAATGAAGGCCCTAGGGCCATATTTATTAGCTTCAGAACCTCGGTTTTTAGATAAAAACGATCGATTTTCCTCAGTTGTAACCACTTAACCATGTTCCAAGATAACTTCAGATCAATTCGGGAGGCTTTGGATCAGAATATACTCAAATATGGGCGGTTAACGAGCGAAATCAGCATGTCTCGGCCTTGGCCTAGGTATGAGACAAACTTTGTGTCTCGGCCTTGGTCGAGACAAAAAAACATGTCTCGGCCTTGGCCGAGACACATTTTGTGTCTCGGCTTTGGCAAAGACACATCGTGTGTCCTGATTGCGCGCCTCGACTTGTTTTTTGCATAATTCCTCGGTTCGATCTCAGAATGATACAATTCAAAGTGCATTGGAATGCTGGAGAGGAGATATACAATCTCCTATAAGTGAATCATATATGGAGTGAATGAGACATGAGTGGTGCTTCATCTTTTGTGAGTGAACCGTAACTCTCGATTGAATCGTCTCTTCGTTATTTCGTCGTCCCGTTGATTCGTACGCTTCGTCGACTTGCTTCATGCACTCATCAATGTCAAATAATCCCCTTTGACTTAGATAATGATGCTCATAATCTTTTATCTCGAGCTACGTGTGAGAACCTATAGGCAATTTTTGACGCCTACAATCTTTGGTAGTGATAAAAGGAGTCCATAGTAGGAATTTATATTATCTGAAGGGAAGCACCGAGATTGGCCCGGTAGCTTTAGCAGTTTTAGAGGTGGACACGAGCAAAATTTGGTACTACAGATAGAGGTACATAGGTAAAAAGTCAATACAGGTGCTGTGCAAGTAGGGACTATTGAAGGGAGCCAAGAGTGGGAAGATTGAATTTTTTGAGCACTATGTTCTTAACAAGTAGACTAAAGTGAAGATCGGGGAAACCATTCATAGGACAATAGTCATCTAGGACTATGTACACACGAATGTTTGGGGTCCCACCAAGACGGCATCACTTGATGGTCGACATTGGTTCATCACATTTATAGATGAGTTTTCTAGGCGTTGTTAGGTGTACATCATAGCAAAGAAAAGTGAAGTCCTAGAGATATTTATGGAGTGAAAGAGAAGATTGGAACTGCAAACAGGGAGAAAGTTCAAGATGTTGAGATCTAACGATGACGGCGAATACACTTCGACCCCTTTTAGTAGTTATGTCGCGACGAGGGTATAGAGAGGTACTTCACAGTTAGTCATATACCATGATAGAATGGGGTGACAGAGATATTGAATTGTTATTTACTGGAGAAGGTCTGATGTTTGTTATCACAGAGTGGTTTGGAGAAGATCTTTTGGCTCGAGGCAGTTTTATATGCGAGCTACCTTATTAATAGGTTGTCTTCATCTGCGATTGAGGGATTAACCCCTATGGATATGTGGTCGGGAGAGCCAGCACACGACTATGATCAGCTCAAGGCATTTGGGTGCCCTGTATTTTATCATGT
The DNA here is from genome assembly GCA_022839385.1 of Asparagus kiusianus. Taxonomy (NCBI): domain Eukaryota; kingdom Viridiplantae; phylum Streptophyta; class Magnoliopsida; order Asparagales; family Asparagaceae; genus Asparagus; species Asparagus kiusianus. Next base: position 241,720 of record BQKN01063404.1, read on the forward strand.
TAGAACTAATAAATTGGAACCTCGAGCTAGGAAGGCCATATTTGTGTGATTCAAGCATGGTGTGAAAGGATACAAGCTTTGGGATATAGTTAAGAAAAAGATTGTGCTGAGTAGAGATGTCACATTCGATGAGGCTTCGCTCTTGAAGCCCACTAGCTCTCATCAGGTGAAGAACACCCCGACAGAGGAGATTGTGGAGATTGATGCAGCTCCACAGAGTCCAGATGAGACCGTATCTATTAGAGTGCTGATTAAGGTGACGTCAAGCGATCATGGTGATGATTTGGAGGATATAGGTATGACAGAGTAGGATCAGGGACCAACAGCTCAGGTTTAGGATTCGATTGTAGTTCGGAGACCGAGGAGAGACATACGGTTGCTAACGAGGTATACGAATATAGTCGTTGTATATGCACTTTCGATGGAGAGTGTCGATGAAATAGTTCCTACTACATTCAGAGAGGCTGAGGAGAATTCAGAGGCTAATTTGTGGGAGGAGGCTATGCAGGAGGAGATGGAGTCTCTTCACAGGAACGACATATGGGAGCTTGTTAAGCTTCTAAAGGGGCGGAAGGCTATTGGTTGCAAATGTGTGTATACGAAGAAGGAGGGCATTTAGGGCACTCCTATGAGGTTTAATGCTAGATTTGGTTGCAAAGGGTTATGCACAGGAAGAAGGTATTGACTATAATGAAGTCTTTTCTCCGATGGTGAAGCACTCTTCGATTCGGATCTTACTAGCTTTAATGGTATAGTATGATTTGAAATTGGATCAGTTGGATGTGAAAACAGCTTTTCTTTATGGTGATCTTGATGAAAAAAATTATATGACTCAGCTATTGGGGTTTTGAGCTACCGGAAAGGAGAAATTGGTGTGTAGATTAAAGAAATCGATATACCGGTTGAAGCAATCTCCGAGACAGTGGTATAGGTGATTTGATAGGTTCATGATCGGCCATTCGTACATTAGGACCCAGTTTGATCATTGCGTGCACTATCGTAAGTTGCATGGAGGTGCGTACATTTACTTATCGCTTTATGTCGATAACATGTTGGCTACTTTTATTTCTAGATCCACCATAGATAGATTGAAGATTTAACTTTTGAGCGAGTTTGAGATGAAAGATTTGGATGAAATGAAATGCATTTTGGGAATAGAGATTAGCAGAGACAGAGATAAGGGCAGAATTAGTTTGACACATGTGGCATATTTGAAGAATGTTTTATAGCGATTCAATGTGAGTATGGAGATGAAGCCAGTAAGTGTACTTTTAGGAGCCCATTTGAAACTTTCACCTGACCTTTTACCGAAGACAGTTGAAGATAGAGAGTTGATGTTAAAGACTCTATATGCAAGCACAGTGGGAAGCTTGATGTATGATATGGTTTGTGTGAGGTCGTATTTGCATAGGTAGTTAGCATGGTTTCACGATATATGCACGAACCGGATCTGGGTCATTGGGATGTCGTGAGGTGGATTTTGAGGTACATTTGAGGTACTCTCAACGTTGGTTTGGTGTTTGAGTGGGATACTAGTGGTAGACAGCTATGTATTGGATACGTAGATTTGGACTATGCTGGAGATTTGGATAAGCGTCGGTCGACGATAGGATATGTGTTTACTCTGACTCACGTGCTTATGTATTGGAGATGCACCTTGCAGTCTATGGTGGCTTTGTCGATGACGGAGGTAGAGTATATGTCGATTACGGAGGCTTTAAGGAGGCAATTTGGCTTTAAGGACTTCTGGAGGATCTTGGTATTTCACAGCGATCCGTCACTATTCATTGTGATAGCGTGAGTGCTATCTATTTGGTGAAGAATCAGGTTTGCCATGCGCGAACAAAGCACATTGACGTTCTTTATCACTTCATCCGGGATATTCTTGAAGATGGGAATTGGAGCTCGTGAAGGTCTACACAAGAGACAATCCAGCAGATATGCTCACAAAGATGGTCCCGAGCAACAAGTTCGATTATTGTAGAAACTTATTACGGATTTATGCTTGTTGAGGCCTTTCAATGCCATTTGGATGAACTACGGGCAGCTTGATATCTTAGGAGAGGGGGTACGTAGGTAACCACATTGGTACAGCTGAATTTGGAGAGACGACACACTGATGCTCTTGTTGGTGTCGGCTCAGTTTTGGGAACACTTCGTCAAGGTGGAGAATTATTGGATAGCAGGTTTTTAGACCAAACAGGATTCCTAGTCTGTTTTTGTTTTAGTTTGAGAATTATTGAGATTCCCAGTCTGTTTTGGTTTTGGTTTTAGAATTGTTGGACTTCTAGTCTGTTTTGGTTTTAGGGTTTCTATATATATAAGACATTTTAGAAGAGATTTGTAGAGAGAGAAAAAGAGGTTGTTTTGAGCACTTTGAGAGGGAGATTTCTGAGAGGTGAGTTGAAATCTTTTGGTGAGAGTTATTATGAGTGTTTGAGAGTTGTAACTCATTGTTTTTCTCCTTCATATAGTGAAAACTCCCCATCCTCTCCCCGTGGATGTAGGCAATTTGCCGAATAACATAAATCTCTGTGTTTGTGACTGATTTGTGCCATTCTTTTATAAATTGCACTCATTGGTTGTTCTTTTCTCTTGTTTGCAAACTCGTGTGGGTGTTTGGTTCGCGAGCACGCTTCCGCCGATGCACAACAATGAAATTATCTCATTTGAATAGTAACAAACTCTTATTTACTACTGATATTTTGTAAGATGATATATTTTAGGTATAAATAGCTACAAGCAAGATGTAGTTTGAATGATGCAATAATCAACACAAACATTAATTTTAACCTTCGAACCATCGATGGTTAAACATCTCATCGATCATTACAGGAGCCAATCGGAGAACAACAAAAATACAAGTTGACACCATTAATGGTCTATAATGATCCATCAATGGTCATAGGGAACCATCGATGGTTACAAGAGACAATCAAAAAAAAAATTGAAATTAGAATCAGCACCATCATTGGCTATAGCTGAGTCATCGGTGATCATCAAGGGGCCATTGATGATCATCAATGGACCATTGATGATCGTGATCTACCATAGATAGTTATGATGAAATTTGGTAGTTTTAATGATTTAATCTTAGTTGTTTGTCAACCTATTTGATCTTCTATTGTTTCAGGTCTTTTGAATTACAATTAATTCAGATTACAATTTAAAGGTTATCATTGTAACAAGGAAATTTTATTTAAATTGGATTTATTTCGTGTGCGGATGGAGCGTCAATCTTGTACTCCATTGATAGTGTGACTAAGACAATGAGTCTATTGGTCTCTGATTTGGTCACTTAGAAGATGACTCAATCCTCTATTGAAACTGAATATCAAGGGGAGAGGGGGAGAGAGAGAGAGAGAGAGAGAGAGAGAGAGAGAGGGAGGGAGAGTGAGTGAGAGAGACGATATGATAATTCTGTACGTGTGTATGTATGGGGTGTTCCCTCCCATTTAATGAACATTTCCCCTCCTCTTATAGGCTACTATGTGGTGAAGTCCACATGTTTTATTGGACGAGCCTGACTATAGCTTATTGTGGGCTTGCGTTTGGGCCCATTTGAAGTATTTAGCCCATAGGCATTTACTTCTTGGATCTAAGTTGAACATTGGCCCAGAAAAAATATTTTAATTGTCTACATAACCTTCCAAGTTTTTAAGGTCCTGCATTTGACTTGTAGAAGGGATTAATATACTTTTGGTAACAGCTAGAAGTGTACTATTGAACGTAGCTTCAGTCGTCTTGCTTAGGTTGAAAATTATTTTCGTTCTGCTTGGTTGCCAGAGGTATACTATTGAACATGGCTTCCTTTACTGTAGACTTATGTTGAAGGCTCAATGATGCTCGTACTCATCTGATTCTTTGTTTGGAATGAAGTTTGTTTGCCCTATTATTAGGGTGAAGTTGAGAAATTAGCAAAGTTCTGATTCAGGATGTTGACAGAGCTCGCCTCACTTTGAGCTATGTGGGCAAAGTTTGTCGATTAGCAATGTTCGCTGGTTGGTGATGGTCGTTGGGATTACGCCTTTGGATTTGCGCCGAGATCTGTGGCTAAGATCTCTTGGTAAAAGATTCATGAGATCTGTCGTGGGTTTCATTGAGTTTTAGGCTAAGATTTAGCCTCTTTGTTCGGTCTAATCACATCTCAAAAGATGTGAATTTTGAAAGTTTGGATTTGTAAGGCTATAAATAGCTTCACACCCATATGAGTTCTTCATTTTATCTTATCCGTGTCTAAGTCTTCGTCGTCTAGGTCGGAGATGCTCTTCAATAGAGGAGCTGAAATAACACAACTCTAACAAGAGCTTGTCTAATCAAAGGGCAATAAAGTGGATGAAGTTCGCATACTCGACTGGCTGATGGATTTGCTTTCGGCTGAGAAGGCCAAGCTAGACCAGATCGTCGAGACAGTCAAAAGCTTAGGGGAAAGTTGAATCACGATAGAGATGCTTGGACCTTTGAGTGTCATGCTCTGCGTAGGACCATTCGACGATTGAGATGGTGGCTAAAGAAAGATCATTGGAGATCTACAAGTTAAAACTTCAAAAGTGATTTGGTCTCACAAGTTTGAGCCCTAAATGTAACTAGGCGTCATTTGGTTGTCTTAGGCCTGACGTCAAATTTTATTGCAAAACCATGCTTCTTCCTCTTAATATGCTTCAGTTAGAGGAACAGGGCAGTTCTTGTTTAACAGCTTTCCTCTCATCTCTTAGCATTGGGCTTAGGGAGGAACAAGTAGGAGCTACTTTTTCTGTATAAGGAAAGATCCTGGTCCCTAAGTTTTGTGAGATCGGAGAAACAAGGGGCTTAGTGGTCCTCTATTCTCTATCCTTCTCATTATCCATAGTTAGGGGCATAAGGCATCCTCTTGACTTTGTTTTCTCCTTATCTTTGTGACCATTGTTGGGTTTGGAGAAACGAACGGTAGCGAATACCCATCATCCCTATAATGAGATAATCTAAATGTTTCCCTTATATAACAGAGCCTCTAATCAATAAAAATAAACTTTTCTTTGAGATTACCCATCTTTGTTGCTTGATCTATTTATAACTATACCTTCTTGGCAATCTTGAACTCTACATAGAGTTGTTGTGTTGGAAGTGAAACTCAGGCGCATTAATAAGCGTCCAAGAAGAAAAGATGTCCGGGATACCCAGTCCTTACCCAAGAGAGTGGGAATCAATCTCATACCCGATAAAGTTTAATTTGATCAACTTCATGCCATTTGATGGAAAGGGTTCCCCTACTCAGCACCTAATATACTTTAAGTCTCATTTTGGAATAATCTCCGGAAATGAGCCCTTGATGGTACGATCATTCGTTAGCACTCTTCGTGGAGCAGCCTTCGATTGGTATCGCTGCCTTAAGCCAAGAAGTATCAGTAGTTGGGACGACATGGAAGACATGTTCCTCATGAATTTCTTCGATGATGACACCGAGGTTTCAATCGAAACGTTATTCGATGAGAAGCAGAAGGACGAAGAGTTGGTCAAAAATTTCGTCAAACGATTCCGGAATAAAGCTGTGAATTGTAGAGATCCGGTTAGCGAGGACTTCATCCTGGAAACCTGTCACAACAATCTTTCTCTAGATATCCTCGAAGCCATGGGAATGGTGCTGTCCAAGACTTGAAAGGATTTGAAGGTCCGAGAAGAAGGAGCTGAACGCTTCCTCAAAAGGAAGAAGGACGAAAGGGGTCAAACAGCGACGAAAGCTCCATAATAGAATTTTTTCCCTCGGGGTAAGGGAAAAGCACAAGTGAATGCAGTGGACGTGAATCAAACATTCGCACTGCAAGCGCAAGCGCAACCTCAACCGCTACAATAGCAGCAAAAGGCGCCTCAATAGTCGCGTTGGGAACAACAGCCTCAAAAGCAAAAGACCGAGAAACCAAAGTTCCAAAATGTTTATTCTTTTAAAGAAGATGAGGTCCTCAGTATTTTTAAATACCTCGTAGAGAACAATAAGATCAAGTCGCATCCAATCCAGGACCAGGAAAATGCCAAAAGGGTTAATGATCCGAAATATTACGCGTTCCACAGAGCAGTCCACCACCCGATTAAGTCATGATATGCCCTCAAAGACAAGATCCAAGATTTGATCGATGTCGGGGTCATTACTATAAAACTGTCTAAGGAAAAGAAGGTGGGTGCGAACAAAGTGTCAATCAGCTTCGGGTCTGTTCCTTTGAACTGGTTTCAGCTCGAAACCATAATGAACATAGCGGTAAAGACCATCAACGATGATCCTCACGAACAACGCCAGAAAGGACTTGTGCCACACCCAGCCCCAAATGGTGAGATTCTCTGGGTCCATCTAGATCTGATTGAAGATGAACAGTGGGTCGGATCGTCATCCAAGAAGAAATCAAAAGGAAAAGGGAAATCTTGTTGTGGAGTAGCAGCCATTCCAGAAGAAGATGATGAAGAAATTCCTACTTTCCCACTCTCCGAAGATGAACAAGAAGTCTTTGTAACCAATGGAGAACCAGTCTTTGTTACCCGGAGTGGGCATGAATACCATTTCAAATACCCAGATGCCTCCGAGCAGTTAGCTAAGAAAGGGGTAACCAAAACCATTCCCTCCAAGACATTAGCAGAAATAGGAGTGGTCACAACTCCACCAGCACCTATTAAAAAGACTCAGCAAAAAATTAAGGAGAAAGAGCCTTTATACCAAGAGGGCCAGAACCCGAAGCAGTCTCGATTCAATCAACCGATTGGAAGAGACAAACCGGGGACATCGAACACTCCCCACTGCTTCGATATTATGATGTAGTCAGCTAATACACTAGCCAGAATAACTCTATACAAGCTGCTACATCTTTCGAAAGACACGAGGGAGGCAGTGTAAGAAGCCTTGGCAAATTCTGACATTTTCCTGACTCAGATCAAGCCATCCCCTGAAAAACTAGAACCGTTAGTCCAGCATTGCAACCTCACAGCACACCACTTTTCATGCATTTCTTTCACCAAGGAGGACATTCAGACAAAGAATTCAAAGCATGACCGGCCCTTGTACTTCACCGGGCACATTGGCTCCAGCGTGGTCAACCGGATCCAAGTCGATCCGGGTTCCGGTATTTGCATCATGCCACTCCGATTGATGTATAATCTCAGAATATCGGCTAGTAAGCTGGCCACCATAGGCACTACTATCTACGGATTCAATACCAGTGGGTCAGACCACTAGGTAAAGTCCGAGTGAAGTGCCAAATCGGAGACTTGAAGTCGGAAGTCACATGTTATGTGATCGACGCAGAGACTTCATATAACTTACTGTTGGGTCGACCATGGATTCACGGTAACATTATAGTCCCTTCCACCCCCCATTAATGTCTTAAATATGTAGACACTAATAATAAGGTTAAGACAGTGGTCACGGATAAGCAGCCGTTTAAGGGGTTGGAAAATTATTTTACCGACTCCCTTCTCTACGGGGCTGAATCTAATACTGAACCATCGGACCAAGGTAAGGACATCGGAGAATAAGCTAACACCGAAGCTGGGTTTGATTACAATGGTGATTTTGTACTTAATGACATTGTACCTATTGTAATCAATCTTGACGATGGAGAGTAATCAGATAGTATTATAATTGGTAACTTGCCGAAGAAATAGCAATAAATGATGATTTAGAGTACCCATTGTGTTTTGATAACATCATGAAAGGGTTGTATAATGACCCCGACTTGTATATGCCCGTAAATCTCTATGATCTCTATGATAAGGAGTCATAGAGATCAGGATAGTACAAGGCTTCACTTCTATGGAAAATTTAATTGCTCGATCTGGTGGCAACTCGTAAATGTCATCGAGGAATACATCTTCAAATTCATGAACTACAATTTGCTTCTCGGGTTCCACTTGTATAGCAACAAACGTCGCCTCCTTTGGTCTAGCTCTATATTCCACAGGTCCGACCGAGATACTACCATTGAGGAATTCAAACATCGGGTGATCCGGTATCTCAAATACCACACTCCGATGGTGACAATCTATGGTGGCAAAGAATGTCCCCGACTAATCTATTCCAAATACTACGTCAAAATTTGGCAAATCGATCACTAGGAAATCTACGAAGAGCTCTCTCCCATAGATGACCATAGAACATGCTTTGTAACTGCTGGATGTCACCATGACATAACTTCTAGTGTTGATACTCCAGCCTGAAGAAAGAGAAGTTATAGGCAGAGAGTGTGTAGTCGCAAAGTGACGAGATAAGAAATAGTAGGAAGCTCTAGCCCAGTGCAGAAGAAATAGTGGGAAGCTCTGGCCTAGTGCAGAAGGTAGGTACGGAAGAAACAAAAACCTTGCCTAGTGTAGAAGAAGAATTAGGCAATACTAAATGAAAAATCATATGCAAGCAAAATTGAGAATGAACGACTCTTAGCAGTAATGACCTGGTCGTTCGCCTCAGCTTCCACGGCCATCAACATGAATGTCCAACGTGGTGGTTGCTGCCTCCTTGCATCCTGATAAACCTGCTTCTGTGGAAGAAGAGGCCCTAATCGGGAAGAGGGTTCTTGCTAAGCTGGTGATACTAGGGTAGGTCGAGGTGGAGCTGGAAGAGCTACATGAACTGGAGGTGGGAGCAAGCGGGCCTGCTACTATTGCGGACAGTCCTGACTGACATAGCCGAGGGATCCATAGGTGTAGCATAGATGAAAACGCTTGCGACACTCTTGCTGTGTATGCCTAGAGTGTTAAACTCTAGAGGGGGTTGATTAGGGTCTTATGGCAATAATTATGCAATAAAAATTAAGACAAGCAATCACCACAAAATATAATGCTAAAATAAAAAGAGATAAGATAGAAATTGTTATCCAAGTGACGCGCAATGTATTCACGAGTTTCGGCTCTTTAGCCTACATCCCCGTTCCCCACTCTTGAGGAGAATCCACTACACAACCCGGTTTGGAAGCCGGGACTTCTTCTACACAGTAATCTTCATGAGATCTCACGACACAATTAATCTCCACGATATCACCATATAATCAATTGTAGCAAATGAAGAATTGCTCTCTCTTGCAACAGCCCTATAGCAAGGAGAGAGATTGCACTTAAAGCTTTAGATGTGGGATGTGCAAGTGTAAAACAAGGAATTAGATTTTGAAAGTTAAGGCTCTTAAACTCAAGAATTAAACACAATTGATTTTTCTCTTGCAAAGTTGGTAGTTAAAATAAATAGGGTAGTTGGGTATTTATAGTGAAAAATAACAGCAGCCAAAACCCCAAAGAAATAACTAAAATACCCCAAAATCTGGTTTTCTAAAACTAGTCGTTACTGCACAACGACTATCTGATTAGTCGACTTATGAGTCGACTCATGAGTCGACTTATGAGTCGACTAATGAGTCGGCTTATATGAGTCGACTCAGCAGAAGAAAAATTACAACTCCGCTACACTTCGTGAGTCGACTTATGAGTCGACTAAACATGCACAGACCAGATTTGCACAGAAAACTCAACTTAAAAACATGTTTAAAAATATCAGATAAATTCTAAAAAATGTGAAATTTTGGGAATAGTTTATAATAATTTTGACAAACTTGTTTGAAGAGTAATTTTGCAAAAAGGTCCTCGTATTTATGAAAAACATTATTTTGACAAAAGTACCAAAATTTGAGTTTTGAAAGTGTGCAAGTGTGTGTAATATCCCGAATAGCTTTAAATGAAATCTACAACTACTTGCCTACAATCTAGCACTAGAGAGAGAAGAAAAAATGGCAAATATCCTCACATAGAATAATATTTCTTTGAGTCTTGATATTGCTTTGATTTGATGAAGCTTTCACTTGTATATGTTGTTCTTGATTAACATTTGCTTCATCACATTGTCTCCACCTCCTATAGATATTGACGTTGTAGCTCATATTCCATCTAATCCTTCATATATGGTACTAACAAGCTTGATATACATATTAACTACAATATCACTCAATAAGCAATTAGTGCTGATAATGGTGGTTCTAAATCATCATCAAAACATAAGGGCTAACACCGAGAAGCCATAATAGGAACACCTCACCGAAGGCTGGTTACGAGTCTGTACTCAAGAGTGCTGATAGGGGTTCCCCTGAGGAAGTGGCTGTCTCTGAGAAAACTACAGCTTCTACGGAGTCTGCTGCTAGAGGGGACGCTCAACATTCCGGGCTGGGGCTACTAATGGTCTGCTATTGACCACATGTGGGTCTTTAGGTTCCATCTGGACACTCTCGATCTCGCGCAATGCATCCAGTACATCGTCATGAGTCATAAGTGCCCTACCAGCCAAAGCTAACCTGATATACTTGTCTAGAACCTTCTTGAATTGATGTCTCCTTATAGTAGAGTCAGTAACCAGGTGAGGGGTGCCCTGACTAAGAGAGGAGAACTCAGGTTCGTATCCATCAACAGATCAACCTCTCTGCTTGAGCTCGAAATTTGATGCAGAAGCTCGTCTCGGGCAGACTAGGAAAAATATTTCTTGTTGAAGTGCTCCGTGAATGTTTCCCATAGAATTGGCCTCACAAGATGGGTCTTCTTAGCCATCCACCAGATCCGTGCAGTATCAGTGAGTTGGACATCCATAAAATCTAGCCACTCCACAAGAGCAATACGGGTCACCATGAGAATGGTTTCGAGAACCTTGAGGAACTCCTCTACTTCTAGAGGTCCGTCAGCACTAGAGAAAGAACGAGGTTGTATATACTGGAATTCTCTAAAACCAGGCTCTGTGTGAGGGGGAGGCTGGCGTTGAGGCTCCCACTGCAAGTGCGCTGTCAAATGATGTTGATTCGTTACCATTCCCTAAATCATTGCCAAAAGTTAGCGCGAGTCCACATCGGGCGTCGAGTCATTACTACCGGACGGGTTACCACTGCTACGTGTACCTACGACAGTGGGAAGGCGAAGAAAGAGAAGAATGAGGATCAAAATCATTGCAGGAAGAATAAAAAAATCAAGGTTAAAATCAAAATCAAAATTGAGTAAGGTAGGGACTAAAATATAATTTATCAAGATAATAGTATAAGGGCTTAAGTATAGTCTTATGGATGAAATAATGATATGTGTATAAATTATCTATTATATTCTCACTGGTAGGAACTCAGGACCGTGACCTGCATAGGCCACCAAGAAAACCTGTCACGCGCCACTTCCCAAAATGAAAACCTGTCACGCGCCACTTCCCAAAATACCAGGGAACCGAACGCGAACAAGCCCGCAACATATAAGACTAAGAAAAAATAAGTAATAGACCCTTTCTGCTCAATCTAAAACTCTAAGCATCAAGTAATATAATACAATGTCACAAGTGAACGATCATAGTCAGCAAGAATATAATAAACAACTCAGAATAAAATGATCCATATCATAAAAGAAATATCATCCAAGTTATAATACTCGGGTCATACATGCCATAATACAAAACAATCCAACTAAATACTAGAGAAAACATAAAAAACATCAACCCAACAGACATGGAAAGTGATACAAAAGTAAACTAAAAACCATCAACTAACTAAAAGAAATAACTAAACTTTGGCTTCTTCTTCTACTATGTCTGGAAGGCACTCCTACTAAGAATACTCCGGCTCTAGAACATCTCCAAACTTAAGTTGTCCATCCTCTAAATCTGATGTACAACCTAAGAGAATAGGAGTACATCAGCATGTATGACACACGGCAAGATTCCACAAGGAATAATAGAAACGGTCGAACAACCAATGCAATTATAGTAATAACAATAGAAGCATGCAACTGGAATTCGAACAATCTAGATGTAATCTACCACTAGAGTATAACAATCAGAAGAATCCATAATCATCCAAGCAACAAGGTCATGTAACTAGCTATCCTATAATAGATCACTGGTACACATCTCAAATAAAGTCAACATCCACATTGTCGGATAACTAATTGTTCACAATCCTCTACGTGCATCTAACCCCAGGAAACAGTCGGTGAGAGGACTACACATAATTCGATTTTGGCCTTACTGAACTCAAGCAAAACTCGGGTGACAAAATAGGTCACTAACCAAAGTAACGAAACAGGTCACTAACCAAACAAACCAACTCCAGGACAAACTAGGTCAGTGGTGCGAGTCTAGAAGATACATCAACAATCTTATCCGATTACATGAACCATGACTTTCCCATCCTAACGGTTCTTGTGTTTCTAAGTCAATACACACACATATCTCTAGGTTTTGTTCATAACGCGCAAGTTACTAAAGTCATGAACTCCTAATGGTTCTTAATCACAACAAGAAATAATAAACAAATACAACTAATTCTATGCAATAATGCATAATTAAAATAAGAATCGTAAATCATGAACAGTACCTTTAATATATTTTTGCATGCAAACCGATTTCATAAACATCTTACTATTCGGATCTCTAAACTTCTCATAGAAATTATCTAGGTAACATCTAGTATAACAACAATGCAAGAGGAATCTGAAATCAGCGGATGTTTTACACATGAAATGTCGTGTTCTACAACCATCAATTACATGATCATAAATTTATTACTTCAAAATATTCCTTTTCTAAAATAAATTCTTTAAAATTATTTCTCGTTATGATTATTCTAACTAATCATTAAAATGTTCTTGTTTTTGGATTATTTTTTTATGAGTAGTGACTTTTCCATTTTTACTTTTTTAACTTTTTATATTTCTTTTCCCTTGAACTGTACCTATTTTAAAGACAATTGCAAGAAGTGAGATCTTGCCTCATGGATGTCGCGGGGGTCGTCGGGGTGGCTGCGCAGTTCACAACAGGTTTCACGGGCTCATCGGAAGGTTAATCGGTTAGAATACAAAAGAGAGGTGTTAGTAATGATGAGTGATATTCGAAGCGATATAACGAGAGGTAGAAAATAATCCCAAGTGAGAGGGAGATACTATTTTCTGCGAACTTCTTGCCGTCCAACGGTATTTACGATGATACCGAGAGAGATAGAGAGCGAGTTATAGCGTGATACAAATTGGAGGTGATAAACAATATATAGGGCTACTCACCAAAGATGACGGTAGCGAAAACAGAGCCCGGAGGTGGCATCTTTGGTAGCAAAAACAGAGCCCGGAGGTGGCCAAAAAGTACATGCGAAGTCGGCACAAGGCAGCCGGAATTTTCTCGCTGTTTGGTCACTGTTTGGGCTCGTTCCTCACTGTTTGGAGCCTTTCCCCACTGTCCAGGCTTGCCAGAGATAGGAGGAGGTTGTCGGGGGGAGCGGCAGGTTGGTGGTAACGCCATGGAAGAAGAACGATGGTAGAGGGAGAGAGCTTAGGTTGGGTTTGTTTGCTAGTTGGGGGAGGGAGTAGAGGAAGAACGAAGTGGAGAGAAGGATTAAGTAGGAGAGGGAGAGAGAGAGTAGTGAGAAGGGATGAAGTCAGTGTGTACCTCGTTGTGTTGAGTTGTAATGAGAGAGAGAGGGAGAGAGAGAGGGGGGGGAGAGAGAGAGAGAGAGGGAGTTGTTGTTTGTTAGGTAAATGTTGTGATAAAATATGACATGAATGTGTAAAAATGAAGACAAGTTTGACGCATGATAAAGTAGCTAGATAATAATGTACAATGTGTTTGAAACATGATAATATAACCTTTGAGTGTGACGATATTGAATATATTATTTAATAGCATGCTAGTGAAGTGTTCTTGTTAGAGATAACCGTGTTGAGTGAATGTATGATAATGATGCTATGAAAATACTATTGTGTACTAGTTATATTGTACTGTTTGTGATGCTATATAATAATGAAAGTGATATAATATATTGATTAATGAATTGTCTATTTAAATACCAGAAAAAAATTTATTTAAACCAGTATCGAAAAAAAATGGTCATTACAACATCTAAATTTTAAATTATCCTCAATGCAAACTTTATGATGCAAAAAGTAAAGTAGATAGGAAATGACGTGCTTACAATTATTTGGTTAACCTAAAACAGCAATAAAATAATAAAAATCTATAATTATCTTTGATATGAGGAGGATGCAGCCAACAATATTTTCTTTTCTCTTTTTTGTTCTTTTTCATCATTTTTTTATTGATCTTGTTCATCTTTTCTTTTTCATTTTTCATTTTATTTATTTGTACATTTTATTTCAACAAAATATGAAACTCTCAAGTGGGAGAAGAATAAATTCTTTTTATTATTATTTTGAAAAAAGAGGACACACAGAATATAAGATGGCAAATCTTACCTCATTGCTGAAAATTCTACCCCCGATTTTGAAGAAGCCTAAAATATTCTGTAATATACTTAAAATTGATACACTCTGAGCTTTTTGATGATTTTTGTCGCATTTGAAGACTATTTCTGGTTTTAGCTTGTCTCAAATTTGAACTCTGTTTCTCTATGATTGAGGTTTTATCCTAACACAACCTATTCTTCCTTAAAAAATTTCTTAAATTCTTGATACCTGGTTAAGGTATGATAAGTTGGTTATTCTTTATTTTCTAAGAATATAGGTTCATTAGCTAAAAGTTCTTCAAAGCTAAGATTAGAGAAACTTTTGTATGGTTTTGTAAATATTAGTTTTGATACAAATTCCTCTGGTGTTTTGATTTTCTCACCAAATATCTTCTCAAAGCTCAAGTTTGACTCACTGTCCTCTACACTCGAACTTTCTTAGAGGTAATTTACTTCTAGGGTTTGATCAGTAGGTTGGTTCCCTAGATTAAAAATATTGAGATCAGTGGTTATATTCTCAAAGGATAACTTCATATGACCAGATCTACATGTAAAACCCCAAAAAAATTGAATATAGTATGATAAATGATTATAAATATATTATATGGTAAAAATAATATATTATGATATTTGAGTATGCTAGGAATTGATTTGAGATCAATTCAATGTATATATGTATATATGTGAGTGCAAATACACAAATTATGCACAAAGGCCAAGAGTGAGAATCTGGGAATTTTGACCAGTTGGGAATTTCTATATTTTTCACACTGATTCATTAAGAATCTGGAGAAGTGTATAACACCAAAGTTGTAGGACTCTTCAAGAGATTTCCAACAAATCTTAGATCACCTTATTCGGAGGTCGTATGAGAAAGTTATAGCCAAAATACCGAAGCGAATGTTTGTAGTCAGACTGATTTTCCAGATTCGGGTTTCGGGTTTCGGGTTTCGGGTTTGCTGTCATATATATACATGTTATATCACGAAAATCACCTCTTTTCTTCAGTTTTACAAACCCTAGCAGCCCCCTTCTTCTCTCCCAAAACCCTAGATCTGTTCTTGGCGATTTTTGAGGGTTTTCGAAGGATTTCGGCGGATTTTTGGTGAGGTGCAGCGAAGGGGATCATCCTCTCTCGGATTCAGGAGTTGTTCTAGCATCAGAGGTGAGTAACATCTCGCCCAACTCTGTACCCTTTTTAACTATATGTTTTTACTAAGTTTTATTTCGGATTCTTGAGCCTAAAACGTATTTTTGTGCATAAAGATAGATTCTTTACATTATGGGTTGCAAGAATCAAATGTTTCAGTTTATAAAAGCTCACCAACGTTTTGTAAATTAAGATCCAGATCTGGAATTTTGTTTAAAGAATAAAAACATGAATTTTTATATTGATTTAATGTTTTCTTTCATGTATAGGGATTAAATGTTAGATCTAACCTATAAGAAATTGTTTCTCATGATAGATATGTATTTCTCATTGTATCATAGTCTAGTATCGATGACTATAGAAGTGTAGATCAGAAAAATGGGTATATGAATCGAGTTGAACAAATTACATGGTGAAGAAATGCAGATTTCAGCCCGTGAGTTGACTCACGACTCATCATGAGTCGACTCATCAGGTTGAGTCGACTCATGCCTGTCATGGGTCGACTCACGAAGTGTTGTGGCGTTTCCTTTTTGCTTCTGTTGAGTCGACTCGTCAGTATACGAGTCGACCCATAAGTCATGAGTCGACTCATAATTAATCATGAGTCGACTCACAAAGTCGTTTCCTGTTGTCATTTACCTTCTGCTGAGTCGACTCGTTATTGATCACGAGTCGACCCATGAGGCATGAGTCGACTCATAAATGAGCATGAGTCGACTCATCTGAGTTTTCCCTGTTTTTCTTTATATTACTGTTTATCATTCTTGAATATGAGTAGATGCCTTGTTTACTGGGTATTAAATTGCAGTGTTTATATTTACATTCTGATTAGTCCTCGTGTTGGACATTATTCTCATTTAGTCCTCGTGTTGGATATTATTCTCATTTAGCCCTCGTGTTGGACATTGATTATATTTAGTCCATACGTTGGACATTGGTTATATTCAGTCCATGCGTTGGACATTGGTTAGATTTAGTCCATGCGTTGGACATCGGTTATATTCAGTCCATGTGTGGGACACTCGTTACTTGTAGTCCTTATATTGGACGTTCACTCTGCTTAGTCCTCGTGTTGGACATGCATTGTTATTTAATCCTCGTGTTGGATATGCATTATCACCCGGTCCATGCGTTGGACAACGGTCACATCCGGTCCATGCATTGGACAACGGTCACATCCGGTCCAAGCGTTGGACAACGGTCACATCCGGTCCAAGCGTTGGACAATGGTCACATCCGGTCCACGCGTTGGACAACGGCTATATTCCGTCTATGTTTTGGACACTTAACCGTTTTCGGACATAACACTCATGTGAGTTGGACGTGACACTTGTGGTAGCCTTGTCATGATTTCACTTATCGGTAGAGATGGGTTTGTATTCGTTTCCTTTATTGTTTCTTGTATTAGATCTCGGGTTTAGTACATAGGGATTTTCAATTTGAGATACAAGGTATATACATGAGGGTTTCCTTGTTTGGATTATTTCGCTCGACGTACCTATGCTCGTGTTGAGATTTCCTAAGTACTAAAACCCCTTACTATTAGGACAATTGTTTATATATATATTCTGTGATAACTGTATTTTCATATACAACGAGCCCTATCCCTTGGGGTTGGTTATGATGTTGCTCGCTAGCGCTTTGATGCTCGTTGTCCCTCCCCCTTTCAGGTAACGAGCCAGAAGCCCGGAGAGTCGTAGGTTGATGGCGATGCACTTTAGTGTCAGCTGTCTACTTTAGTTATATTTTACTTATGGAACTCCACTGTAGACTTTGTTTAGACATTTGAGGACTTTATTCTAGATGTTGTAAAGGCTGTGTGCCTTATTTCCTTTACTCAGATTTATTGTATTTCAGACTTTGACTATGTACTCCAGTTTATTCCTTTCAGACTTTGTCTATGTACTTCAGTTTATTTCGTCGATGAGATGCGTTATGTCCTATCATTTCATCCAGTATTGTTGATTTACCTTTTTCTTGCTTTGTACCTACACCTGTTGTTGTTTCCACTAGAGAGATAGTAATTGTGATGGTGAAACGTGTTATTGCACGGTGTGGTGCATGGCAGGTTTGACATTCTTGGTTTTACCTAGGACTGCAGCCTTGTGTGAACCCAGGGGCGTCACAGTTGGTATCAGAGCTCTAGTTCCAGTATCCTTAGGATCATCCTGTGTCGAGTCGTGGAGCTAGGTTAGAGTTTCTTAGGATTCAGGTATAGAGTCCGCTACGGATTTCCTAGCATGAGTGAGGACGATATATGCGTATATCTCAAAATTTTGAGAAATTTTTTTTTATGACCATTATTTTTGCTTAATGTATTTGTGTGGATACTGTATATTGTAAAAATCGTATGGTGATACGTTATGTAAGTATATATATATATCTATTTTGACTCATGAAACTCTTTTTGCTATATGCTTAGATGTCAGAGTATGGTATGCCTCGTACTCAGAGATTTGGATAGGCTGAACCACAGCAAACTCCACCCGAGCCACATCAGACGCTACCTGAGCCGCAGCAGGCTCCCCAGTACCTGATAGATCTTATGGCTCCCTTAGTCGCTAGGATAACAGCAATCGAGGAGCTTGTGGCAAACCATATTGCACCACCACCATCAGTAGCTGGAACCACCTTTTCTCAAGAAAATGGGACGACTAAGTTTCAGAAGAATAAGAGAGGGCATACTGGAGACAAGGGTAAGAACAAGAGACCCTTGACTGGACCTCTACAGCAGCAACGGGGCCCTCATAAGAAGAAATCCCAACGGGATCAGAGAGCACAACAGCAAGCCAAGTTCAGGGGAACTTGTTTTAACTGTCGCAAGGTCGGACACAAGGCATTAGAGTGCCGCAGTGCACCAACAAGAGATCGGGAGAGTAATGGCCCAAATCAGCAGCATCAAAAGACCGAGGAGCAGGTTCTAGCAGTTCAAGAGGTTCCCCAAGGACAGATTGTCCCATATTCTCCAACACCAGCAGCAGATCAGTTGTGGAGGGTACGTCCCTCATAAATCCTTTTCCCTGCCCGTATTCTTTTCGATTCGGGGGCTTCATGTTCTTTCATTTCGTATGCTTTTATGTCTAGACTCCAAATCGTAGCTCAGCCCCTAGACATCCCATTATCGGTTTTCCATCCCTTTAGGTGGGGTATCGCTTCTGGAGAGCATTTGTAGGATGTGTATTATTAGTCTAGGTGAGTCGGAGTTTGTTATAGATTTGATAGTGTTGTATGTGTCCGAGTTTAATGTTATTCTTGTTATGGATGGGTTGTCATCCTGCCATATTAATTCTGACTATCTTCACGATGATAGTCAGATCGTGAGCATCCAATGGGTCCTAGATGATTGTGGCCACTTCTCAGGGCAATCGCTTTGCGGAGTCACTCCTAGCGTTCATCGATGAGGAGATGTGATGGGATCAGAGTTCTGATTGGTTGGAGACTAGAGTTGTCTCAGATTATCAGGATGTCTTTTAGGACATACCTGGGTTACCTCCTGTGTGAGAGGTTGAGATTTACATTGAGTTGCAGCCGGGCACAGCCCCGATATCCCGCGCACCCTATCGCATGACACTAGCTGAGATGAGAGAGCTTCAGACCTAATTGGACGAGTTGTTAGCTAAGAGTTTTATTCGTTAGAGTCTTTCTCCGTGGAGAGCGCCGGTCCTCTTCGTGAAGAAGGAGGACGACAGTATAAGATTGTGTATAGATTATCGGGAATTGAACAAGATCACTATCTAGAATAGGTACCCGTCACCTAGGATTTATGACTTGTTCGACTAGTTGCAGAGAGCGTAGTATTTTCCGAAGTTTGATCTTCATTCTGGTTATCATAGTTGCGGGTTCAGGATATGGATTTTCCCAAAGCAGTTTTCATGATTCGATATGAATCTTTTAAATTTCTGGTCACACCATTTAGGTTGACCAATGCACCCGCTGTGTTCATGAATTTTATGAACCGGGGTTTTTCGTCCCTTCTTGGACCAGTTTGTAATTTTCTTTATCAATGATATTCTCATTCATTCGAGATCGGAGGCAGAACACAATCGGCATCTATGGTTAGCTTTGAGGACTCTACAGGAACTCAGTTTTATGTTAAATTCAGCAAGTGTGAATTTTGGCTTTCAGAAGTCAGATTTCTGGGCCACGTCATCAGTAGAGAGGGTATAGCAGTGGACCCGGCTAAGGTCAAGGCAATTCTTGATTGGGAACCACCGAAGACGGTGACAGAGATTCGCAGCTTTTTGGGTTTAGCTGGATATTACAGAAAGTTCATTCAGGACTTCTCGATGATTGCGACACCTCTTACACGCCTTACGAAGAAGGGTGTATAATTTATTTGGAGCATGGAGTACCAGAAGGCCTTGGATACCTTGAAGGCTAAAGTGTCTACAGCGCCAGCTCTAATTATTCCGAGCAACGACAGGACATTTTTGGTCTACACAAATACATCATTGTCAGAGTTAGAAGACGTTTTGATGCAGACTTAGAGAGTAGTAGCATATGTCGCGCAGCAATCAAGAGCGCATGAGCAGACCTATTTTCACTTAAGACTTGGAGTTAGCAGCAGTGGTATTTGCACTGAAGTCATAGAGACTTTACTTCTATGAAGTACAGTATGAATTATTCACGGACAATTAGAAATTGAAGTATCTTTTCTCCCAGAAGAAAATCAGCCAGAGACAAAGGAGGTGAATTGAGTTTACCAAGGACTACGAGTTCGCGAATCAGTACATCCAAGGACCCCTAAAATGTACAAGGGCCTAAAGAGACACTTTTGGATGAAGTGATGTGCGTAGGAAGATTTCGGAATTTTGTAGCTAAGTATCTTACCTGTAAATAAGTAAGGACGGAACATCAGAGACCAGCAAGATCACGTCAGCCTTTAACCATTTCGGAGTAGGGTGGGTGGACGGTTCGATGGATCTTATCGCAGGGATTGTTGAAATCAAAGAAAGAGAATGATTCAATTTGGGTGATAGTGGATAAACTGATGAAATTAATACATTTATTCCAGCAAGGACTAACTATACCACTAAGATGTATGAAAGGATACTCATTCAAAAGACTATTCAACTTCATGGAGTTCCAGATACAATAGCGTCAGATTGAGATTTTAGTGTTCACTTTGCATTTTTGGAAAGGTTTACTAGATTTCTTTTGAGTAACAGATTTATCTTTCTGTAATATACTTTATCCACCGACAGATGGTCAAACGGAAAGAGTAAATTAGATATTGGAAGAACAGGTTGCGGATTTGTGTAGTTGACTTTCAAGGTAGCTGGGAGGATTATATTCCACTGATAAAGTTCGTCTAGGACATCCATTATCTAACGATAATCGGTGTGACCTTGAATGAAGTAACGTGCGGGAGACATTGCAGATCGCCTATATATTGGGTAGAGCCGGGGAAATGTTTAATACTTAGACCAGAGCTGATGAGGCAGATTACTGAGAAAGTAACATTTGATCAGAGAACAGATTCTAGCTGCTCAGGGTCAGCAAAAGAGCTATGCAGATAAGAGATGAGGACATTTGGAGTTTTAGATTTGAAGAGTTAGTAGTGCTGAAATTATCATCAATGAAAGACGTTCAGCGATTCGGGAGGCGAGAGAAGCTTGAGCTGAGATATATTGGACCAGTCTGGATTTTGGAGCTTATTGGGGCTGTTTCATATGGACTAGACTTTCCAGCATCGATGTCTAGTGTACATAAAGTATTTCATACCTCAATGTTCAAGAAGCAATTACATGATGAAGAGCAGCAGTGAGTGTTGAACACATCAGAGATTTAGCTTCAGGATGATTTGACTACGATTGAAATCCCAGTTTATATACTTGCTAGAGAAGACAAGAAATTTAGAAACAATATTTTTTTTTCTTCCTTGGTGAAAATTCTGTGGAACCAGAAAGGAGTTGAGGAGGTTTCTCGGGAGCGCGAGGAGGATATACATCGCGACTACCCACACCTATTTGATCAAGTAAATTAAATTTTTGTATGACTTGTTTATGGCTTATGGTTACCTGTATAGTGATGTTTATACTTAACACTAAAATGAGGGTATTAACACTTATCTCCTAAGTACTTGGAACATATGGTATATATATGAGGGGTTCCTTGTTTGGATTTTTCGCTCGATGTACTTGTTCCATTTAGTTAGGGGTTAAGTGGAAGTATTAACATTTTAATGGTTGAGTGTAGACATCAAAGATGATTTTTGGGAGCGCGAAGATGTTATGCCGCGCTACTTCCTGTACCTAGTGAGGAAGTGGATTGATTTATGTGTGCGACTATTTGTGTGGTTATATTTTGATTTAACGCTAGAATGAGGATATTTTTGCTTAATTCTTAATCTTTTGGAATACATGGTATATATATGGGGGGTTCCTTGTTTGGATTTTTCACCCGACGTACTAGTTCCATTTGATTAAGGGTTGAGTGAGAATATAGTCATCCTAGATTGTTAAAGACAAATATCATAATGTGCTTGTCTAGAGTAATATTATTTGTTTGAGTATAATTTCTGAATTTCGAGGACGAAATTCTTTAAAAAGGGGGGAAGAATGTAAAACCCCAAAAAATTTGAATATAGTATGATAAATGATTATAAATATATTATATGGTAAAAATAATATATTATGATGTTTGAGTATGCTAGGAATTGATTTGAGATCAATTCAATGTATATATGTATATATGTGAGTGCAAATACACAAATTATGCACAAAGGCCAAGAGTGAGAATCTGGGAATTTTGACTAGTTGGGAATTTCTATATTTTTCACACTGATTCATTAAGAATCTGGAGAAGTATATAACACCAAAGTTGTAGGTCTCTGAAGAGAGAGAGTAGTGAGAAGGGATGAAGTCAGTGTGTACCTCGTTGTGTTGAGTTGTAATGAGAGAGAGAGGGAGAGAGAGAGGGGGGGGGGGAGGGGGGGAGAGGGAGAGGGGGGGAGTTGTTGTTTGTTAGGTAAATGTTGTGATAAAATATGACATGAATGTGTAAAAATGAAGACAAGTTTGACGCATGATAAAGTAGCTAGATAATAATGTACAATGTGTTTGAAACATGATAATATAACCTTTGAGTGTGACGATATTGAATATATTATTTAATAGCATGCTAGTGAAGTGTTCTTGTTAGAGATAACCGTGTTGAGTGAATGTATGATAATGATGCTATGAAAATACTATTGTGTACTAGTTATATTGTACTGTTTGTGATGCTATATAATAATGAAAGTGATATAATATATTGATTGATGAATTTTCTATTTAAATACCAGTAAAAAATTTATTTAAACCAGTATCAAAAAATAATGGTCATTACAACATCTAAATTTTAAATTATCCTCAATGCAAACTTTGTGATGCAAAAAGTAAAGTAGATAGGAAATGACGTGCTTACAATTATTTGGTTAACCTAAAACAGCAATAAAATAATAAAAATCTATAATTATCTTTGATATGAGGAGGATGCAGCCAACAATATTTTCTTTTCTCTTTTTTGTTCTTTTTCATCATTTTTTTATTGATCTTGTTCATCTTTTCTTTTTCATTTTTCATTTTATTTATTTGTACATTTTATTTCAACAAAATATGAAACTCTCAAGTGGGAGAAGAATAAATTCTTTTTATTATTATTTTGAAAAAAGAGGACACACAGAATATAAGATGGCAAATCTTACCTCATTGCTGAAAATTCTACCCCCGATTTTGAAGAAGCCTAAAATATTCTGTAATATACTTAAAATTGATACACTCTGAGCTTTTTGATGATTTTTGTCGCATTTGAAGACTATTTCTGGTTTTAGCTTGTCTCAAATTTGAACTCTGTTTCTCTATGATTGAGGTTTTATCCTAACACAACCTATTCTTCCTTAAAAAATTTCTTAAATTCTTGATACCTGGTTAAGGTATGATAAGTTGGTTATTCTTTATTTTCTAAGAATATAGGTTCATTAGCTAAAAGTTCTTCAAAGCTAAGATTAGAGAAACTTTTGTATGGTTTTGTAAATATTAGTTTTGATACAAATTCCTCTGGTGTTTTGATTTTCTCACCAAATATCTTCTCAAAGCTCAAGTTTGACTCACTGTCCTCTACACTCGAACTTTCTTAGAGGTAATTTACTTCTAGGGTTTGATCAGTAGGTTGGTTCCCTAGATTAAAAATATTGAGATCAGTGGTTATATTCTCAAAGGATAACTTCATATGACCAGATCTACATGTAAAACCCCAAAAAATTTGAATATAGTATGATAAATGATTATAAATATATTATATGGTAAAAATAATATATTATGATGTTTGAGTATGCTAGGAATTGATTTGAGATCAATTCAATGTATATATGTATATATGTGAGTGTAAATACACAAATTATGCACAAAGGCCAAGAGTGAGAATCTGGGAATTTTGACCAGTTGGGAATTTCTATATTTTTCACACTGATTCATTAAGAATCTGGAGAAGTGTATAACACCAAAGTTGTAGGACTCTTCAAGAGCTTTCCAACAAATCTTAGATCACCTTATTCGGAGGTCGTATGAGAAAGTTATAGCCAAAATACCGAAGAGAATGTTTGTAGTCAGACTGATTTCCAGATTCGGGTTTCGGGTTTCGGGTTTCGGGTTTGCTGTCATATATATACATGTTATATCACGAAAATCACCTCTTTTCTTCAGTTTTACAAACCCTAGCAGCCCCCTTCTTCTCTCCCAAAACCCTAGATCTGTTCTTGGCGATTTTTGAGGGTTTTCGAAGGATTTCGGCGGATTTTTGGTGAGGTGCAGCGAAGGGGATCATCCTCTCTCGGATTCAGGAGTTGTTCTAGCATCAGAGGCGAGTAACATCTCGCCCAACTCTGTACCCTTTTTAACTATATGTTTTTACTAAGTTTTATTTCGGATTCTTGAGCCTAAAACGTATTTTTGTGCATAAAGATAGATTCTTTACATTATGGGTTGCAAGAATCAAATGTTTCAGTTTATAAAAGCTCACCAACGTTTTGTAAATTAAGATCCAGATCTGGAATTTTGTTTAAAGAATAAAAACATGAATTTTTATATTGATTTAATGTTTTCTTTCATGTATAGTGATTAAATGTTAGATCTAACCTATAAGAAATTGTTTCTCATGATAGATATGTATTTCTCATTGTATCATAGTCTAGTATCGATGACTATAGAAGTGTAGATCAGAAAAATGGGTATATAAATCGAGTTGAATAAATTACATGGTGAAGAAATGCAGATTTCAGCCCGTGAGTCGACTCACGACTCATCATGAGTCGACTCATCAGGTTGAGTCGACTCATGCCTGTCATGGGTCGACTCACGAAGTGTTGTGGCGTTTCCTTTTTGCTTCTGTTGAGTCGACTCGTCAGTATACGAGTCGACCCATAAGTCATGAGTCGACTCATAATTAATCATGAGTCGACTCACAAAGTCGTTTCCTGTTGTCATTTACCTTCTGCTGAGTCGACTCGTTATTGATCACGAGTCGACCCCTGAGGCATGAGTCGACTCATAAATGAGCATGAGTCGACTCATCTGAGTTTTCCCTGTTTTTCTTTATATTACTGTTTATCATTCTTGAATATGAGTAGATGCCTTGTTTACTGGGTATTAAATTGCAGTGTTTATATTTACATTCTGATTAGTCCTCGTGTTGGACATTATTCTCATTTAGTCCTCGTGTTGGACATTATTCTCATTTAGCCCTCGTGTTGGACATTGATTATATTTAGTCCATACGTTGGACATTGGTTATATTCAGTCCATGCGTTGGACATTGGTTAGATTTAGTCCATGCGTTGGACATCGGTTATATTCAGTCCATGTGTGGGACACTCGTTACTTGTAGTCCTTATATTGGACGTTCACTCTGCTTAGTCCTCGTGTTGGACATGCATTGTTATTTAATCCTCGTGTTGGATATGTATTATCACCCGGTCCATGCGTTGGACAACGGTCACATCCGGTCCATGCGTTAGACAACGGTCACATCCGGTCCAAGCGTTGGACAACGGTCACATCCGGTCCACGCGTTGGACAACGGCTATATTCCGTCTATGTTTTGGACACTTAACCGTTTTCGGACATAACACTCATGTGAGTTGGACGTGACACTTGTGGTAGCCTTGTCATGATTTTACTTATCGGTAGAGATGGGTTTGTATTCGTTTCCTTTATTGTTTCTTGTATTAGATCTCGGGTTTAGTACATAGGGATTTTCAATTTGAGATACAAGGTATATACATGAGGGTTTCCTTGTTTGGATTATTTCGCTCGACGTACCTATGCTCGTGTTGAGATTTCCTAAGTACTAAAACCCCTTACTATTAGGACAATTGTTTATATATATATTCTGTGATAACTGTATTTTCATATACAACGAGCCCTATCCCTTGGGGTTGGTTGTGATGTTGCTCGCTAGCGCTTTGACGCTCGTTGTCCCTCCCCCTTTCAGGTAACGAGCCAGAAGCCCGGAGAGTCGCAGGTTGATGGCGATGCACTTTAGTGTCAGCTGTCTACTTTAGTTATATTTTACTTATGGAGCTCCACTGTAGACTTTGTTTAGACATTTAAGGACTTTATTCTAGATGTTGTAAAGGCTGTGTGCCTTATTTCCTTTACTCAGATTTATTGTATTTCAGACTTTGACTATGTACTCCAGTTTATTCCTTTCAGACTTTGACTATGTACTTCAGTTTATTTCGTAGATGAGATGCGTTATGTCCTATCATTTCATCCAGTATTGTTGATTTACCTTTTTCTTGCTTTGTACCTACACCTGTTGTTGTTTCCACTAGAGAGATAGTAATTGTGATGGTAAAACGTGTTATTGCACGGTGTGGTGCATGGCAGGTTTGACATTCTTGGTTTTACCTAGGACTGCAGCCTTGTGTGAACCCAGGGGCGTCACACTACAATTGATCAGAGTATTGAAAGTTGATGAGAATGGTCTTCCTAAAATGACATGTATTTAACTTCTAAGATTG
Source organism: Asparagus kiusianus (assembly GCA_022839385.1). Taxonomy (NCBI): domain Eukaryota; kingdom Viridiplantae; phylum Streptophyta; class Magnoliopsida; order Asparagales; family Asparagaceae; genus Asparagus; species Asparagus kiusianus. Next base: position 268,064 of record BQKN01063404.1, read on the forward strand.
GAAACAGGCTGCATCTTTAAGGCTATAAAATCAATAGGTAAAATAAGCTCCCCTACCTTGATTAGAACATTCTCTATCTCTACCTTAGGTATTTCCAAAGAATTATGAGCTAATTGGAGGGTAAATCTAGTTGACTTCAGTTTACCTACCCCAAGATGTTGAAAAACAAATAGGGAAGAAGATTCACGCTAGCTTTCAAGTCTAGAACTGCCTTATCAATGAAGATGATTCATATGACATATGAAATGGTAAGACAATTGGGGTTCTTATGTTTCAAAGGCATGAGTTTTGAGAGTATGTCATTGACATTGACAGCTAGAAAGATTTTTTTGGGAACATTAGTGTTTTTTTAGAGCATAAATTCCTAAAAATTTTACATAGGAGGGGATTTGTTTAATTGCATCTGAGAGAGAAACGTTGACCTTAACCTGCTTGAAACTGTTTGATATTTTCTATACTTAGGAATAGTTTTTCCTAGGTCTGAGCCTATCAAAATTAATCTCAGGTTCAGGTTTATGTTCTTGGTCATCGGAAGGGGATGATTGTTGAATATATTTATTAGAAGAAGAGAGAGTTAGTTTAGGTTCTTGGGAATATCTCCTCTTCCCCCCTCGACAGATAAGGATAAAGAAGCAGCCCATTAATTCACAGTAAATTCTATTGATGACTTTTACAATGGCATGAAGTGATGTCTTATGATTGTCACAAAGAGTAATGTCTTTCAACCTAATGACTTGCATCGCATCTCTAATAATTGTTTGGATAGCTTCGAGACCATATCTCATCTTGAAGTGATTACCACTCTTAAAGATATTAAAATTGAGCTTGTTGCTAAGATGGTCGAAGGGTGAGAATTTCAAGTGTTGGGTGTTAAATGTCTTGCACAAGGCTATTATGATTGGTTATCAGTTGACATTTAGGGATAGCAAGAAAATGTTTAGGAGAAGATTAATGTGTGCACCAATGTTGTCGGTGATCTTGAGGCTCAGTTGTAGAATGTCCATTTAACTATTGATCTTCATGAAGCAAATTTTGAGACAACATGATAATTTGTCTAGTGTAACATCACATAATTGTTTTTCCCATTTGATGATTGGATACCATTACCGATACCTACCCATGAAATAATAAATCCTTTCCTTCCTTGTATTCCATATAATCTTCTAGTATGAGGATTCTAACTTAGTCAGTTATCACTTTATAATAGAGTTTACAAAGTCATAGCATGCATATAAACCTAGCATGTAAACCTTAACCCATAATGTTTTAAAGTTTGATTAGAGATACCCAATTGTTGAATACCTATTTTGAAACTCTCAAAAAGCTAATAATTGCAAGAAATTTGTTCATGGGAAAAAAATTTAAAAACTAGTCAAACACTCGACCCTTCCCATCACTTATTCTTCCAAGAGAATCCCATCATTTCACTCTCTTTCTCACTCTAGATCTGGCCAGCCCTCTAGACAGCAACCACCCTCCTTCATTCCATTATTTTCATTCATTTCTTTCACCCTTAAGCCACTTGCCTACCTTATAGAAGAAGTGGGAGCTCAAATATAGTCAAGAAATGGTCCATTGAAGCTTGGAAAGGGAGGAAAGAGTGCTCTAAGGTATAAACACCAAAAACTTCTCTATTTCTTTAGTTAGAACTATGTTAAATCAGTAATTGTAGTTATATTATACCTGGGACCTTGCATGTAACATTTTAGGCCTTGCATATCAGTTTTTCTTTGAAGCAGAATTTCAAAACAGAAATTTTAGCCAGATACCCTACAAGTAAAAAGAACATAACTTTCTTTGTATATGTACAAATGCAGATATTCTTTCTATGTTAGAAACGAGACTTCTGTAGATTTTATTGAAACCTCTTTTGTTTAATTCTAAGATAATTCACTAGTTAGAAAGTGTGGTTAAACTTAATGCATGTGTCTAAAATAGTTTGCCTTAGTTATATTCATTGTAGAGAGCATAACTCTCAATATATACAATTCATGCATGAAAGTCTTCCTATTTCCAAAATTAGAGTCAAACATCTTTCTGTTAGTAAGTTTGAATTAATTTGGACAATATTTTATAAGTCTAATCATAGTTTTAATAGATTGCATATGTACTGGCAATTCCAGTCTACCCCCCTTTTGTTATTTTGCATGTAACTTGCATTATAAAGATGATAGTTTGATAAACTCTTAGGAATTAGATGATAATTTATCATATTACTTGTATACCAAATATGAGATCATTTATATAATGTTAAGTACTTAAAATGAATTAATCATTACCAATAGCAATCTATGTTTATTCTGCTGCAGTCTTGATATGTGTAGTTTGATGAGAGCATAACTCTCACTATATACCATGCATTGATGTAAAGTTTATATATTCCATAAGTAGACTCATATTAGAGTTACATGACACTAGTTTCATACATTTTGGTTGTCGATTTCTCTACAATCCATTCATCTCAAACTGCTACATGTACACTACTTGTGCTGCTGTGCATATTATATGTATTAGATGTAACCATCTAGAGTGTAGCATATACCATGATATAAGTTATAAGTTAAAAATAATAAAGGGCATTAGTTGTTTAGAATCTCATATGGATACTTGTATCTATATATAGGATAGAGAATCTTGGATTTGTTCATCAATCCTGAGGAACCCGGTGGAAATGGTAGGTAACTTTATCGTCTCCTCTCAATTCTTTGAGAGTTCGATTGATAATTTTCATGAAGTTCCTGCAAGTTAGTTTTCCCATGCTAAGTTGTATATCTTATCAATTTCATAACACTCCTATTTGATTCACTTCATGTGTGGGCTCTTTGTTGATTGCTTAACCATTGCTATCCTAATGTTGTTTATTTCAGTTTTACACCTTTGATGTTCTTTGAATGATTATATTGTAGTAACTCGACTTGCTTCAATGATTTGACTATTGAGGATGATAGTATTCTTTTATTTTTGTGATGATTAATAGTCTATATTCATGGATTATGCCCTATATGAAGAAAGCTTCACTGGTGGGTGGTAATAGTGATAGTCTCGGTGAGGACAATGCCCTATTCGGGGACGCTCACCGGTGGGTGTATTAAGGCATGCACGGTTTAATTATTATACCATGATTGGGGAGTTTAGAAACCTAAATATTAGACCATGATTATTTGACATGTTATTTTATTCGATCAATGATCATGATATAATTATGGTAACTTAATATTGACATCCCTTCATTCAAGTTTAAATATCTATGATTATTTTCATCCCTTTATGTTGTATCAGAGATTTTTTATGGTTGCCTATTGGGCCTTATGCTCACCCTTATTATTTTTGTATACATTCATAGGTTATATATTTGGCAAAGGCAAGGGGATTACAAACCCTAACATAGAAGATTAGCTATGAAGGAAATTATAGTAGGGGTTAAATCGTATTTAGTTATATAGTACATTTGACTTGTCACATGTATTAATATGTATTGTAGTTAATATCGGACTTGTAATGTATTGTTGTTCCCTTTAGTTTCTTATTATTTTGATATTATGTGGACTCTGATATTAGCCTTAGGACTCTAAGTGTTTATTTTCACTACTTTATTTCGCTCTTTAGTATTATTGTACTTATATATTAGAGTGTACATACAATAATTGAGCAGGTCAACCCACCTTTTTACAGACAGGTCATGCCTAATTTTTATGTGCTTCTGGGGGTGTTACAAAATGGTATCATAGCTTAGGTTGACACCTTGGGAGTACTACATAGAATACTAAGGGGACTTAGAGATGATTTAAGTTATTGTCAAATAGTGTTCATGGAGGGATTATCTTTTTGAGACATTCTTGTAATGTCTACATTCCTATTAGATTTATTTGGTACCCTTGGATATTGATGGATGACTTTTGGCCGGCATGGCAGATTCCAGATCAAGAATTTCTAAGATGGGAGGATCCATTAGCCAAGGGGAGGTGTGGTCAGCACGTTCAGAGGATTGGGAGATCAGCTCTGAGGAGACTGATCTAGAGGAGACATTTGGGGAGAGAGTGTATTAGTCCCCGATTGGCCATTACACCCACGGGCAATTTGCCAAGAGGGACGAGTTAGAGGAGGACCCCGAGGAGGACCTTATGGAGAAGGATCCCAAGGAGGACTCTATAGAGGAGGACCCAGAGGAGGAGGACACTATAGAGGAGGACCCTGAGGAGGAGGACCTGGAGAAGAACTCTAAGGAGGAGGACTCGGAGGAGGACCCTATAGAGGATGAGGATCTGGCATAGGAACCCATGGAGTGGGAGTTTGATGTGGCATAGGGGCCCCTACTTAATGAGATCCTAGAGGAAATTCCACTTGGATGGGAGTTTGACATGGATGAGGATTGGGCATAAGAGGATGAGCTGATAGTGGAGGATCTTATAGAGCACGACGTGTAGGAGGAGATTGGCCTAGATTGTAGTGAGCCCTAGTTGAGTGAGAACTCTGATGTAGAGTCTACCTCAAGCAGCTCTTCCACATCTTCTCAGAGGTTGACCCATTGGATCACTAACTTTATGAGCCTACTTACTTTTGGCTTTTGGATGGACACCAAAGTGTGGTGTATTATGGGATTGTATATTTTGACCTATGTCTTAGATATGGATTATTGTACTTTTGGAGAACTCTGGTAATGATGTCTATGTAGTGGAGTAATATACTTTTGTAGAACTCTAGTAATGATGAGGATGTATGTATGCCAATATTATATGCTAATATTATATCAATGGAAAAGCTTTTGTTGGATTAGTACTGTATGTTGATTATTGACGTTCATTATATATCATGTGAGCAATGGAAATATTTCAATCTAAGTACTATGAGTAATCTACAAAATCTGAGTCTTTGCTATATTTTAATGTAGATAATGGTGAGAATAAGAGCAAATCAAACCCAAAATGAGGATGGATAACGCATGGAGAATTTGCAAGAAGGATCTTTTGATCCTACCGTTGTAAGAAGGAACACCAACAAACAACCTGTTGATCATATGGAACCAATGCAAGATCCCTTAGAACGATTGGCAGAGATCCTCGATAATCCTAGAGCTAACCAACCGGCACCTGCTTTCTCAGCCCTAGAAAAATTTTGGAAGCTCACACCTCTAACTTTTACGGGTACCACTAACCCTTTGGTGGCGGAGGATTGGATTTTGCAGATAGAGAATGTATTTATAGTCTTAAACTTTATGAAGGAGAAAAAGGTGTCATTTGCCGCCTTCATGTTCAGAGGGGAAGCTTAACATTGGTGAAGGGCAATCATAACACTAAAAAGGGCTACCTTGAGACATATTAAGTGGGACAGATTTGTGGAGATTATGAATAAGAAGTATATCCCATTGAGTATTAGAGATTAGTGGGTTATCGAATTTCAAGAGTTGCAGCAAAATAACATGACGGTACAGAAGTATGATGCTAAATTTACTCAACTATCAAGGTTTGCTCCAGATATGATAGTTGAAGAATCTGATAAGGCTAAGAAGTTTCAAAGGGGACTTAGGAAAATATCAGAGAGAAACTAGTGGCTCTCAGGATTAGGAACTATACAAAACTAGTGGAGACTACATTTGAAATTGAGAAAAACCAGCTAGAATATAAGGAGATCCACAATAAGAACTAGAGCTTGACTAAATGCCCATGGACTAAAGGAGGCCCCACAACTGACAAGTTAGCATCGATTCAGCCCAGGAGGTTAGTGAGAACAAAATTTTTCTTTTGTCATGATCGAGCAAACTAAGCTAACAAGTCAGCAGTCTGCCCCAGATGTGGCAATCATCTCTCCGGATATTGCAGATGTAAAACCCTCCTGTGAATTTGAAAATATGTTGATAAATAATAATAAATATGTTATATGGTGATAAATAATATTTATTAATGTTTGAATATGCTAGAAATTTATTTGAGATCAATTCATTGTTTATATGTGAATACAGGAGTGAAATCATGCACTATATAAACAAGCTTAAAATCTGGAAAAATAACCAGTTACGAGTATACGTGTTTTACACAATGATATAGTTAGAATCTGGAAAAATGCAAAGACCAAAGTTGTAGGTCTCTTCAATAGCTTTCCAAAAAATTTTAAATTACCTCATTCTGTGGTCAGATGATAAGGTTATAGCTAAAATACCATTGGTATTTTCCTAATCAGACTAGATTTCCTGGCTCGGGTCAAATGGGTTTGTTTTGGGTTTGCCTCCATAAATACCTGTGTTTTTCACAAAAATTCCTCTCTTTTATAATATCTCTGATCCCTAGCAATCACCCTCTCCCCTCAAAATCCCTAGATCTTTACCTTATGAATTTTGAGATTTTGTGAAGCACAATACCGACACAAGGGCGAGATCATCGACGTGTGGCAAGGGAGAATAGGTTGTTTACACATGTGGACTGCTTGCTGTTTATTTTAAAGGCTTTCACATGTGATTAAGGAAAGATAATCTTCACCCAAACCTACACCCTTAGTTAATAAATGATTTAAAATATTTAAATTAATGTTTTACATGTTTAAGCTTAAGCTGATGTGAATAAGATAAGATTTTTATGTTAAATCTTAAACCAATGTTAGATCTATTTTGTTTTCTTGTTTTTATGTTAGTAACATGATCATGATCACTAGGATTAAAATTATTTTAGTTTTTATCTTGTTAATCATGCTCTAATCATGTTTAAGCCCTAGATTTACAAACTAATAGGGTTTTTATGCAAGTTAATTATGCTTAAACCTTAGGTTTGTGAAACCTAAGTAAGATGAACATGTTTAAACAAATTTTTCCTTCTGTTCATGTTTATATTTTATCATGTTTTAATGTTTCATGTTGTTTAATTGAGATTTTATAAGTTTAATTGTCATAGTGTTGTTTCATGTATGTTTAAGGGTTTAAGCATGTTTCTTTTTACAATTAATCATATTATTAGTGTTTGATAATTCCTAGAGATGATGATTTGAAGTTTACAATGTTTTATGTATGTTTTAGTATAATTTAAACATGTTTAAATCATTAAATATGACACGAACACAACTGTGCAGAAACCTGCACAATCTAGGAAAATTAGGTTCGGTCGACCACGCCTAAGTGGCGGTTGACCGTGTGCCAGGTAGGAGCTTAGGCAACCCTAAAAAAATTATCGTGGTCGACCGATGCCAATATGTGGTCGACCGCCACTTCCTGTTATGGCATGTGCATGTCTATAATATATTGTTCCATTTCTTAATAGAGTTTCTCGATTTTGTACTGTTGTACTTTGATGTTTAGGAGTTGTTTAGCACCTAGAATGTTGGTGAATACTAGTTTTTGATACATACACCGAGATATGTACATGTACACTTAGTTTATGTTGTTTTGTATGTACTGTCGAGATATTTGACACACGTTGAGTTGATGAAAGCAACTTAACATATGATAAAGTATTGCTCATCAGTTATGGATGCTCAGTATGGTTGTTTATCCCATAATGAAACCTCGGCTATACCATACTAGGAGTATTTGGTTATTTTTTTCGTAGTGATATCTGAGTTAATACAAATACTCAAAGGTGATCAGTGTCTGTTTTTCAAGTTGGCCTAAGATGCCTATTCACCATTGTACGATCATTTGGAAACATATCAAGAAATAGAGAGATAAAAACTATTACCGTAGGACGAATGAGCACATCCGAAAATAGGGAGATAAAACCTATGACAATAATAATGATTGAGTAAGGAAGTTGAACCCACATGATATTGTGAGAACCTTACAAAGGTATCGTTATTTCATATAGTAGGATTAGTGAGATAAAACCTAATGCCACAGAGCGATTGAGTAAGAACCTTACAAAAGTATC
>BQKN01063404.1:276310-312000 GCA_022839385.1 Asparagus kiusianus
AATTTTTGGAATTTATTTGCTATTTCTTAAAGGCTCTTGAAATTTATTTTTACTATTTAAAACATGATGATATTGTGTTATCAGTCGACTGATGCAAGGGTTTAGTTGACCGAAGAAATCGCCTGGAATTGCCAAAAGTTTTTATTTTTACAACTGATAAACTATCAATTGACTGATGAGTTTACCATTCGACTGAAGAGGTCTTCAGTCGACCGATGAGCTGTGAGATGCCTATAACGGTCAGCTCATCAGTCGACTGCTACTGTTCATAAGTCGACCAACAGTCTCTAATGGTTAGTTTTTTTAGATTTTTAGGTTTTTATTTTTTTATCTTTTTCTTGGTTTTCTCTTGTTTTTTTGTCATGTTTTATGATCCTATATATACCCTATACCCTCTAATTTCTCAGGGTAATCAAAGAAGAGTTTTAAACAAGTTTAAAAGGGTGTTTAAGTTTTATTTAAATGTGTTTTTTCAAGATTTGTTTTGTGAAGAAAGTTTCACAAGTGGAGGAGATCATCTTTATTGTTTGAGCTTCAATTTAATCCATCTCTCCATCTTATTTTTCAAAGAAGAATTTCTATACTTAATTCTAGCTTTGTATTTATTATTTGTTAATTATCATCTTCATTAAGCGAGAGTTTATATTGAGTTTATATTTGGTTTTCACACATTGTTTACACACACCCACTTGAGCTTAAGTATGTTCATACATAGTATATTTGGGGTTGTGAGATTATGACATTGAGTGTGGGCTTAATTGAGTTCTCATCTTGTGTAGAGAACAAATCACTTTCTTGTTGTGTATTTATTACGAGATCACTTTGTAATACACTTGTACACCAAGAGAAGTGTGTGGTGAGAAATGGGGTTAGTTCCAAGAGGAGTGGCATTGGTAGTAAAGCCTTGAGAGGTCATAATTCCGAGCACTTGAGGAAGGACACGCGCTAGAGACAAACACTTAGAGTATAGTGTGATTGGAAGAGTGTGTATTGTGAATGTTTTTGGTGAGCTATAAAACCAAACTTGTGAGTTGTAAACTTTTTTGGGTGAATGGAGAAAACCCATTGTGTAGTGGATTCTCTGCGGGAGTGGGGAGTGGATACGTAGTTCTGAAGGACCGAACTCCGTGATCATTTTCTTGTGTTTACGTTTGCCTTGGCGTATTTATCTTGTGTTCATAATATTATTATATCGCCATTGTTGCATGTTTATATCACCCTTGTTTGCATATCCTTGCTAATAAAATATTGAATATTAATCTTGCTAGGATATATTTGTTAATATGTTTTATATTAGCATTAATATTGGATTTGATTAGCACATACCCTATTCACTCCCCATGTAGGGTGCTTTCATGGTTAGCATCTCATCTTGTGTAGACTGTTTGAGAAAACTGATAAAATTTAGACTAGAAGGAGATACAAGTTTTGTTTTGCAAGGGGAAAGTAGAAGACCACTCACAAACCTAGTCTCATTTATGAAGGCCACTAAACTATTGAGGTAGGGTTGTAGTGGATATTTAGCTTGTGTGATAAGGGACCAATTAAATGAGAGGGAGCTATCAGAATTACTTATTGTAAGAGATTTCCCAAATGTCTTTCCAAAAGAATTGCTAGGGTTGCATCTAAACCGGGAGATAGAATTTGCCACAGATATGGTCCTAGGGACCACCCTTATATCTAAGGCCCCTTGTAGATTGGCGCCAGCTGAGATGAAGGAACTGAAGGCACAACTTGAGGAGTTATTGGAAAAGGATTCATTAGACCCAGCGTGTCTCCTTGGGGAGCACTGGTTTCATTAGACCTAATGATCGAGAAGGAATGCCTCGCATTGGTGTTTGCGATCCAAAAGATGCAGCACTACCTCGTTGGATAGACGATTCACGTCATCTCCAATGTTAAACTAGTCCAGGTATTCTTGACGTAACCAGCCTCTATGAATTGGCTTTTAGAAAAATGGGTCTTTCTCTTATCCCAATACGACCTACACTTCAAGCAACGGTTAAAGGACATGTGATTTGTGATCTTTTGGCGGCTAACTATACAACGGACATAGCCGAATTATATGAAGATTTATCGGATGAAACCCACAAAGTCAACACTACCTTGTATCATCAAGTGTGCTAATTGTACTTTGACGGTGCTTCTCGAGCGACCAATGTGGCGAGTGCTCCTGATAATTCTAAAATCTCCGTAGGAGTTGGAGTTATCCTAGATTTCCTAGAGAAGCATGTGATACCCCAAGCCTACTTATTAATTAGGAAATACTCTAACAATGTAGCCAAATACAACATGCTGCTCATTGGACTTAGTTTCTCCAAAGAGCTGGGGGTCGAGTATCTCGAAGCTTTTGGTGTTTCTCAACTAATAGTCAACCAAATGTATGGAGAGTACAATGTAAGAAATCAGAGCCTGATTCTGTACCACAAGGTGACCGTCGAGATGGCAGACTCCTTTGAAGGATTTTTCATCGAGTACATCCCGCGTCTCCAAAATGCTTATGCAGATGCACTAGCGACATTAGCAGTATCACTGTTATGGCCTCCCAAAACAGAATAATTAGTCACCATGAGAACTCACTAACTCTTCATACTAGAGTGCGCCTTGGATGCCAAAGAAGCGCACGCAACCAGAATTAAACTCGAACCCAGGACTAGCATTTCTCTATTATTGATTATGTCTTACATGATACTTTACCAGAAGACATAAAAGAAAGAGACTCAATCGGGTGAAGAGCACAAATATTTTATTATAATATGGTAACCCAGACGCTATTTCGTCGCACATACAAAGGTCTGCTACTCCGATGTCTTTCAACCAAAGAGGCGGAGGAAGCTCTTAAGGAAGCGCATGACGGAACCTGCAATGTGCACAAACCCGGTCCTAAACTCTGTGATAAACTTAGTCAAATAGAATATTATTGGCCAACCATGGTCAAGGATACAGTTGACTATGCCCGACGATGCCACGCGTAGCAAGTACATGCAAATTATATGCAACAGTTCCTGGAACATTTACACCCTTAGCCTACTTTATGGTCATTTGAGACATGGGGGATGGACATTGTCGGTCCTATTTTTCCACTGTCAGTTAAAGGTGACCGCTTCATCTTAGCGATTACTGATTACTTCTCCAAGTGAGCCAAAGCGATTCCACTTGAAGATGTGAAGATGAGTAATATTTTCACATTCATCAAACACCACATTATCTATCGATATGGTGTTTCGAGGCAAATCGTGCATGACAATGGCCCTAACTTTGTCAATAACGCTTTCATCAAATTCTTCACGAAGTTCAGAATTGAAGACATCTCGTCAACGATATACGATGTCACTACAAATAGATTAGCTGAGGCATTCAACAAGACAATCATAAATATTTTATCGAAGCTCATGAAAACTAACAAACAAGACTGGGATGACAAACTTGGTAAAGCTCTCTAGGCTTATCACACCACAGTCCGCACACCTACTGGGGTATTCCCATATGCTGTGGCATATAGGTGTGAAGTCATCCTCCTATTAGAGATTTAAGTTCCATCCCTACGTATTGCTCTCACAACAGGGATGACAACTGATGAACAACATCAAAAACGTCTTGAAGAACTCGAGATGTTAGATAAAAATCGCTTAGAAGCTCCACAGTAAATTCAATTTTATCAAGCCAGAATCTCCAGGGCTTTCGATAAGAAAGTCTAACAGTTGCAGCTTTAACTAAGGAGACTTGGCCCTTACCATTCGACAATCGATGATTCTCAATTCCAAGAAGAAGAGAAAATTCCAACCCAAATAGGAAGGACCGTTCGTAGTAGAAACAGTTTACTCGAACGACGCATATCGCTTAGTCACCCAAAATGGTGACAAACTTATGATGCAAATAAATGGAACATTCTTGAAGATGTATTATCCCTAGTACGTTCGGGATAATCTATTTGATGGGAAGTTCCTGGAGAATACTATCCATGATATTTTTAAGGATAACCCGAGATCGGCTGATTATCTATGGTGGAGATCAATCATCCGAATAATTCATTCTTAATAACCATATAGAAAATAATAATTAAGGAACTCCTCACTGTGGATATTTAATCATTTCCAAGATGATTAAAACCCTCCCAATGTGATTTTCGGAGTGCCTTTCGTTGAGATGAGATTCAATGACTTCATTCGGTCAATCTTTCCTCATGAAACTCACATAGTGTAATTGTGAAGTACTTAATGATTCATGGTCTTCCACCACAAAATCCCTCATTGATCAAATCAATTGATAGTGAGTCCATAAAATTCTTTGTGATTAGGTCCACCCTAACTCCCACTATGTCTTTGTACTTAACACTCACACTGTTAAAGTACTGACACAACACTTGAAATCCTGAGTGATTTATACAAATCAACATTCCCACTGTTATTCGTATCTTCACTCCCACTGTTTCTTTGTCAAACCTTCCTATAGATAGGACCAAAACCAAAATCCACTCTTAATTCCTTCGATGGACGAGAGGTCCACTTTCAAAATTAGAATTCTCTTTTGATAAATGAAAGACATCCACCCAAATTGAACGATCAAACCTATAAAGGTTAGGATCGTCTCAAGCCCCAACTTAGTTAAACCTTCTCATGGTTTACACAAAAGTTAGAAATTCATCTCGATAAATGAGAAGTTTATTGTAGGTGTAAATTTTGATTTCCCGAAATGGGGGTTTTGTTTGTACTGATAAGAATAGCTTATTACAAACTAATGAATCGAAATTACAACGGAAGCGGAGGGAAGGCCCTCCTTGTTTATCGTGGGGACTTTGGTAGTGATAGGACACCTCGCTCGGTTCTCGCACCGAGTCTGCTTCCCTTGAACGATTTGATCTAGGTTGCTGGTGAGCTTTAGTACATAGTAGAAGCTCGTGTTGGTCGAGTTTGAGTCTCCAAGTTCAGTGGCGGTCAGGGCTCGAAGCTAGGAGAAGGTGCAACAGTGCAAGGATCATGCAAAGAGCCTATCGTCAACTTAGTCGAGAGTAGAGAGCTAATGGTCCAGCTAACTGATTGAATTAATCAATTAAATACGAACCTCTTTCCTATAGCCAGGAGAGGCTCTTAAATAGAGGAGAGACGAGATGGTCGCTCCTTTGAATCATGGGATGTGACCATGTACTATTGGGAGATACCATGCTTCTCACTTGTACCATGAGCGGCTGCTTGATAGGCACGGAGCACTGTACTCCTTCCCTTCACGTCATAAGGAATGGGAAGGCCCATCCTCGTATGTGATATTACGGCCGTCAGGTACTCTTATGAGTCTGGCGAATTTGCGGATCGTCTAGCGAGTTTGTTTATCGCGAGCGAATTCGGCTCTTAACTCGTGCAGGCGAGTAGGTGAGCTTCAGTCGTTTGAACGAACTTGGTTCGTGTGGACAAATCAAGTATGTAGGCGGGCTCGGTGACCGTATGGATTTGACTAGCTTCTAGTACTGTGAGTGGATACTTGATGGGTTTGGAGTACTACTCCCCTTCCCTTCACATCATGGGAGATGGGAAGGCTAATCCCTGCACATGATATAGCAGCTGTCTAGTACCCTGGTGAGTTCGTGGTTAGAATGTTGATCGCCTGGTCGATCGTCTAGGCATGCAGGAGAGTTCAGCTCTTAAGTAAACTTAACTCATGCGGGTGAGTCAAGTATGCAGGTGAGTTTCTGATCGCCTGGCGGATCGCCAGATGCATAGGTGAATTTGGTGATAGCATGGTCCTGGCTCATGCTGGCGAGTCAAGCACACGGGTGGATTTTAGGCTTATCTGCAAAGGTAATTTATACTACCTACAAGACCCCCTTCAAACTTTTCAGTCCTAAATCAACTTGCGTGTGGTCTGGAATACTTTGAATAAAGAGGTTCCTGATGAGCTAAGGTGAATTTGACTCCCTTAGCTAGGTCGAGACCTTTGGGCAAATTTGAACGGTGCAAGTGCACCCAGGCGAGATTGGTGTCGTTCGAGTTGGGCCCCCCAGACAAAATTCGGGCTCATGAGTGCGAGCCGCTAGTTCATGGGGGAAGTTCCCATGCTTGTCAATTAAGAGGACACCTCGTCTTCATGGGCTAGCCTCAAGCGAGCGGATCCGATGATGCTTTTTATCTTAACCGTTGATCCAACAAGAGGTCATGTGTGAGTCGCCCGATCATGGCCATTTCTTGTGGCATTCCAAACATTTTATTTTATTTGTGCCCGCTCGATTGGAACCGCCAAATCGAACCTATCTGCTTCGAGCGGTCAGCAAATCATAACGGTCGAGGTCTTGCGTATATAGTGTTGATTCATCCCCTTTGCAAAAGGATCGCTACACTCGTAATTTCTCTCGCTCAAACCTCCTTAGAGAAAACTCAGACTTCCTAGATTCGAAATGGCTTCGAGAGTGAGAACATGTGCTTCAAAGGGGAAGAGAGAGGTTGTCCGGCCTGATCCCATCATCCTTTTAGACGACAAGGAGGACGAACACACCTAAGCTTCCCCCCAGCGGCCTGATCCCATCATCCTTTTATCCCTCTGATGCAACCCATTGCCATGGTTCCAGCTAGTCATGAATTTGTCTCTCCGAGTTCCAGATCTGCATAGGGCATCCTTAGGCAACTACAGAATGCCATGAAGCAAGCGGTCTCTATCACTAGCCTTTGCTGGGGAACCTACGCAGACTTTAAACCTTTCCTGATGAACTGTGTCACCAATCTCAAGCGTATGGGTGAGGCTCAAGAGGCTTCGCGTTGTCTGGTCAGTCTTCTCGGTTTCGAGTCATGTCTGACACGCTTGGAAGTCCTGTTGCGGGCTGATTTGGGACCAGACGTGGAGCGACTCATGGCTCAGGCTTATATCAGAGGGGCACGAGAGCGTGAGATTCGGGAGAGGGACCTATCGGACAAAGGGGCTCTAGTCGTGGATCTGCTCACCCGTCAGCGTCTACTGTAGGCAGAGATTGATGCCTCCGTCTCTACTATCGCTAGAATGAAGGCCCAGCTCTTGGAAGAAGAGGCGGCTCTGAAAGACTTGCAACTCGACAGTGTGAACATTCACAAAGCCGTTGAAAGGGAAATGCAGGCCCTTCAGATGCTTTGTTAAGAAGATTCTGTCGCTATTGCGTCTTTCGAGACTAAGATCCGAAGGGAAGCAGAGGATCAGGTCCAAGCGGATCGGGCGAGGAAGATAGCCGCCGCTAGAGCTGAACACGCCTCCTTCATTGAGCTGGCATAGGTTCGACAGATTGGGTCGATATTTTAAGGCTTTTCTTGTTTTATCATGACTTTGTTTTAAATGTATCATCATAACTTTTGAATGTAAGGTTAAGTTAGCTATGAATGGAATCATATTTTCTTTATCTTTTTTATCACCTTTTCCATATCTTATATGTATATTTCCCCCTTGGTGATCTATTCTTAAGATTTTTTGCAAACCCCCAGCCTTCAACGGGTTTGATATGCCTTTACTGATTACCTTTTGAATCGGGCTAGCCATACTATTCCCCTCAGTATCATGAGTTGCCGAGAGGTTTCTCTTAGGATTTTTAGCAAACCCCCAGCTATCAACGGGTTTGACTTGCCTTTGCTGATTACTGTTTGAATTGCACTAGCCATACTATTCCCCTCAGTATGATGAGTTGTTCAGTAGTTTCTCTTAAGCTTAATGCTAAGACTTTTCCTCTAACTGGCGGGGGTGCCCGGAGGGTGTGTCAATTAGGTTGTATCGCTTGGTAGGTCTAACTATGTAGGTGAGACCATTCCATTCATGCGAGTTGGTAGCTCGACACTTCAGATGAGCTGGACCACTCAAGACTTGCCTTCACAGGTGAACTAGGCCTACAAACGAGTGGCTCAGGCGAGACTCGTTCTCACTGGTGTAGCAAGCTAGATGTTCGCAGGCAAATTTCATTTTCACAGGCGAAATCTAAAATAGTGGAGGGCGAACCACGTGTTCGCAGGCAAAACTCGTCCTCACAGGCAAAGTTTGAATTGGCGGGAGGCGAACCACACGTTCGCAAGTGAATCTTTGTGCCTTCCAGCTTTGACCGCGTGGGCTCGTCAGGTAGCATTAAATGCTATTTGACAAAGTGACGTGGCTTCTGTGCACTTCGCTCGATGACGAATCGTGGTCGCAGTTTTCGAATCCGGCCATTAGATTTAGTCATGAATTTTGGTTTGGGTTCTGGGTTTCGACCTGCCCGACCCGTTCGTTGCTTTGACGGTTCCTCTGTAACCATCGAAAACTAAACTGTTGAGAGCGATCTGGGCTATCAATTTTGATCTTGGCCACGTCTCTCAACTGCCAGCGTCTCGCCTTTAAATAGGCTTAGTCCCTTTCCTGTGAGGACTACTGAGCTAAGGAATTTCTTCTTACTCAAAGTTTTTAGAGGGAAAGAACTTCAGCTTTGTTTTCGACTTTTCAATATAGCGTCGAAGGTTAAGAAATGCGTTTCGAAGGGAAAGGGTCCCGGTCGCTATCCTGATGGCGTCACTGTCGGTACGGCCGCCAGCGCTCCTGGGACACACTTGGGTAAGTCTAATGACTTTGCACTGACGACCGATGCTGGGTCGGGAAGATGAGCACTACTCGTCTTCTTTAGTCGATTTTGCCATTTTTCGTAATTTTCCTGATTTGGGTGAGACTAGCCTTTTTCAGACGGATTCAGCCTTCATTAGTGAAGGCCACTTCCACTCGACCGGCGAAATCAGCTTTCATCGGGTGAAGGCGAATCCTGCCTTGATAGGCGAGTTTTGCTTTTGTCAACACTTGCCAGGAGAAATTGGTTTTGTTGGGTGAGATTCGCCTGTTTGGGGGACTCGAGAAAGTTTCTGACCCTAAGAGTGGGTTCTGTTCTAACTCTTCGGCTTTACCTTGCAACCACTTTTTCTGACGAGGCCCTTTCGAAGGGCGTAGCCATTGGTCTTGCTAGGGGTACGGGCTATACGAACCTCCCCGATTCTCTTTCCTTGATCCTGTGCCCGCGTTTGCTACCGACAAGCCAGATCAATTGGTCAAGAGAGTAACCGATGGGCACCACTTGACGTTGCGCGAGTTGACTACAGACACAGTGTTGACAGATGAGGCTAGGACAGAGCTGAAAAAGGCTTAGTTTTTGTTTGGTGACGCTACTATTGACCCTTCGACTCTGTTGCTTGGGGAGAGCAAGTGGCTCGGTGTTGTGGGTGGACTCCACTATTACTTTCCCAGTATGATGAAGGGGTTTTCTATCATCGAGTTGCAATCACTTGCGGTTCTGAGGATGATGAACTGGGATCTGACTCCGACCCAAGATGGGGTAACTTGTGGGGTCTTCATGGGCTCCACGGCTGGGTATAGGGTAGACAGTTCTTGCAAGCGTGTGACCGCTCTGCGTCCCAGCCTGCTGTACAACGAGTTGCCCATCGGGGAGACGACTGCGATGGCGGAGAACTTCCTTCATCATTACTTTTGGGCTGAGGGATAGTTTTGTCCGAAGGATTTTAGGGCTCCAGGATGGATTCACTCGATGCCTGGTAGCAGCACTTGGTGGTCTAAGATCACCGAGTACATCTTGGATGAGAATTCCGACCTTGTGGGTTCAGAGCTGTACGTGGCTATACGAGCCACTCAACACGGTCTGAAGATCAATGCTCATCAGTTCCACAGTATCCTGGATCTTTATTGTTCAGACAGCGGTACGTTCTTCACCCCTAATGGCGAGCTGGGCATAACTTTCCATGAGATGTACGACGTGTCGGGGTTGCCTTTGGGAGTTTTCCTTACGAGGAGTACGTACCGGGTCAAGATGAGATTGACCACCTTTCGACCCAATTCCCTCTTATGGTGGAGATTCTATAGGAGTTGCTAGGCCACTAGCTCATATGCCTCAACACCCTAGGGGTAGTGGACCATAAAGGCAAGAAGAAGAGGGCTCCGGGGATCAGTCATAAGAATTGGGCCGACTACCTGTTCCCGGAAAATAATGTCAAGGGAAGGCCTACTCTACCGCTGGGCGAGTGTGACTAGGCCGAAGTTGAGAGGCGGACAGCCGAAGGGGGAGCTACCAAAACCCTCAAGCATGACGAGGGTGGGTTCAAACTTGGAACGACTTTCCACTCATTCCATCATCAGGCTAGGTTCCCTATATCTGGAAAGGCTCTGTTCGTAGGGTACCTCATGCTTTGGTTGAAGAGGTGCATGGTTCCCACTCATTCCTTCGAGGCGCTTCCGATGGAGGTCGTCTATCCCGCAGTTTGTTTGGCCTTCGGGAAGCCTTATGCGTTGGTGTCGGTGATGGTGGCCTACATCCATCGGGGACTTCGTACATTGTTAGCTCAATTTTGTTGAGTGTCGCACGCCGTCGAGAGGGAAGGCGAAGTTGCTAAGACTCCTAATCCAAGAGTAAGACTTCCGTACACCTATTTGATAGTGTGGTTCGTTTACCATTACGATTGCTTGATGGGCGACCCAGCGGCTCTCCAGGAGGGGGGTTCGTTCCATTCGTACAACGTCTGGAGAAATGCTCCTAGAAGTGTAGAGACATTCCGACACGAGGAAGACGTTGTCCCACTTCAGTCACTATAATTTTCACCGTCTCTTCCCTTACTTCACCGGCGGAGGGTATTGCGAATCCCTTCGAGACATATCAATAACGGACCACCATACCGTCCTCTCCTATGGCACCTTTTGATGGTTGGTGAATATTCGGCCAGGGTATCATATCCTGCGAACTCGCTCCGTGTGCTACCTTGAGCCTTACATTCCTTGCAAGTTTGCCTATTAGTTCGGGTATGACCAGCTATACGTAGGAAATATTAACCCTTACTTGCATTATGAGGGAGGGTTAGTGGATGGCGCACGGGGGTGGTTCTGGACCCATGCCGGTAGCACCAACACACATTTCGAATTACCTGCGAAGGATCGTGACCTTCACCATACGCTCCTATATTGCCAGTGGTATCGGGGCACTAGTACGAATCCCGTGGGATTCCGATACCAGAGTTCTTGCTTGGCGAAACATTGGCGCCACCTAAGGGCAGCTCCTTGCCCCTCAAGGCAGAAGAGTCGCCAGACCATTGGAGAGTGGTTCTCGGAAGTCCCTGCCGAAGACACCGAGGACCTTTACACGGATTTAGGTGAATTTGGGGCATTTGAGGCTCGAGCTCCGTCTCCTGGTCCTTCGTTGGACCCTACCAGTGGGCAGAGATAATCTGATGAGTTAGCCCGGGCGGGTGAACACCTAGAACAGGTCCAGGGAATGATAGCTAGACGGATGGGGATTCCTGTTCTACCTCTAGGTAGTTTGCTCCTCTCTAAACGACAACGGGAGGCCACGACTGGCAGCTCAAGGGTGGAGGTGGCCAAGAAGGTCCGTCACAAGGAGGCGGTTGAGGCTACCAGAGCCGTGGAAGGCCTAGACAATACTACTCCTTTGCTAATTCCTAGAGTAACTACCCCTGTAACAGGGGCCGCTACGCCTACTCTGTTTGCCGCATTAGGGACGATCCTGATAACTTCGGAGGTGGCCCCCCGGTCATCTGATGTGGGGCAACAGGTAGGGGCTTTGACGACTTCAACGATAGTACCAGAATGTAAACTTTAACACCGTATCCTAGGGTGTAAGGTCGAATCTGCACTACCTGACGTTTGTGTTGATTTAATGCAGGTATGGTTGAGAGAGTGATCTCCATTCCTTTCGATGAAGAGGGTGGGACTGGAGATGAAGCAGAGCTCAGCGACTCAGGTAAGAGTAGGATTGGATATTGTTGATCCGCCCACATTGAACTACCAATGGGGCTCTTCTTAGGAGTTATTACTAACCTTCTTCTTGTGTTTGTAGCTGATCTACCCCTTAAGGCCGCTGGTAAAGAGGATCCTCCCTCTTAGGTGGGCTAGTCAATTGGAGAGAGGGATGAATCAATGAAAGAAGATGACGCCTCGATCCATGAGGTGATGTCGAATGAGGTGGAGGCGTCGGCTCAAGGAGAAGCGTCAGACCAACAAGAAAAAGTCCCTATTCCTGAAGAAGCGTTAGTTACGGGTGAAGCATCAGCCTAGGAATCTCTGGCCCAAGGGGAAGCATCCACTCGGTTGGTGGTTGCTTCTTCGTCACCTACCTCGGTGACCACCAGGGTCGCGGTCAGATCTATGGCCGAGACCCAAGTAGCATTAGTTGGTGTCTCGATCTCAGTGGTATCTACCACCACTTATGTTGTTGTGGCTACCAGCGCTTCGATCATGCCTCCGGCGATAACGTCTGCGGTCGAGGAAGCTTCCCCCTCTCCTTTGACTCATTCATGCAAGAGGGCGGTGGATCAAGCCCTTGCTAACCTCAAAGATACCCTTGCTGACAGCGTCAAGCTTGCATTATCACATGGGCTTCTTGATCAAGATGCTTGGTGTCTCCGCTGCCAATTCGTATTTCGAGCGTTTGGAGCAGGCAGAGCGGGCTATTCGACAGCTGCTCGCCCTTCACGCCATGGACTCTAAAATCCTTCTGCTTGCATCCAGTAAGGTCCAAATAGCATTGGAGGAGTGCGATTGTAGACTGGAGGAAACAATGTCATTGGAGGCGAGGCTGACGGAAGAGCTGGAGCGTGTTACGGCCAAGGATGAGTGAGTGAGCCGAGAGCACCAAAAAGCTGAGTCCCGTATCTCTCGCCTATCTTCGGAGATAGTGAAGACCAAACAAACCATTGCTAATGCGCATGCCTTATTGGCCACCCAGGAGAAGACTCACGAACAGCTGATAGGGGAGTTGAAGGAACTCGGGTCTCGAGGGTAGCTGGTCGTTGACGCCATTGAGGATAAAGGCCAAGCCCTCAAGGAGGCAAGGCACACTGTCCAAGACTTGGTTTTGCACTCTGAGGAGGATATTCGTCGAGAGATCTTGAAGAGGCTCAAGCTCAAGCGTGCTGAAGAGATTCACGAGGTGGAGTCACGGCTGAGGGATTTGTAACTTGATTCTGATTGTATCGTTGTATTCAAACCTTTCTTAATGAATGGAATCGTGCTTTTGTCTCAGTCATTGTTCCTCTCATTTTGTGTGTGTGCACTTTTTTTTGTTTTTGTCACTGTTCACAACGGGCATCGTCAAGTTAACCGTAGGTGGATTCGTGCCAGGTGAGTTCTGGCAGCCGATGTATTCTTACTACAGGTGAGTTTCAAGCCGTGGTTGAATCCTAATTGGGTCAAATTTTTACGCGGACTTGAGAGCGATGAAGACTCTAGCTGTAGCTAGACTTAGACCAGGTAGGCCAAAGTGATGCACGAGCCTGGGCTATCAGACAAACTCGAGCCATGCAAGTACGAATGACAAATTTGACTCGTAGACGGGCTTCGCCTTTAGCAGGCCGCGTGTTTGTTCGTGTATTAATACGCTCGCCAGTTATGATGACGTGGGCACGTCGCTTCGTATTAAAGGTGACGTTGTGGTGGGCTCTCTATTTTTCACGCCCGATCCGAGCCATTGGCTAGAGATCATGCTTAAAACTATCAGATATTGACCATTCACGTGCAATTCCGAATCGTTCAGCCTTGCTTTCGACTATTTGGTTCGAACTGTCCAATCGAACTATGGGTGACCATATGAGCAATGTGTATATAATGCTCATCCTCCTCGTTGGGGGAAGCTATAGCACTTATTTCTTTCTTTAGAGAAAACCCAAGCTTTCTGCATCCGAGATGGCACCGCAGGTAAAGGTGACTGTTTCAAAAAAGAGACGGGACGATTCCTCCTCCGCCGCCACCGAGGCCACCGCTGCCGAAGGTATCTTTGCTTTCAATCTTTGTGAGTTGTTTCATGATTATAATCCCTTCGATGTGTTGTCCAGGTCGAGAAGGTGCACCGGCCGTCAAGACGTCTCCGCCTAAGCCTATCCTTGTCTCAGATGACGAATCCGGGGAGCCTGTGGTTGCGTCCACTTCACAATCCGCTCCACCACCTGAAGCAGAACTCTACCTTGAGGTTCCGCCTATCACGATGCTTGCCAGTGGCCAAGAGCCTATTCCTTCGGAACTTCTTCCTATACCGGCTCGTGTTGAAGAACTAGAGAATGCTGCGAAGCAAGTGATCTCCCTGTTAGTCTTGGTTTGGGGGTGTATTCTAATTTCAAGCAATCCCTCTTGGATCGCGTGGCTGACCTTAGGTGGCTGGGTGAATCCCGACTCGCTACATGTTGTATGACGAGGCTACTTTACTTGGAATCACGACTAACGTGCTTAGAGCACTTGTTATGTGTGGATCCGGTGGCAGACATGGAGCCGTTCTTGTCTCACGCCCGGTGTCGGGGGACGTAGGAACAGGAGGTGCGAGCATGGAACATAGCCAACTTGGAGTCCTACCTTGGCCTTTTGACGGACCAGTAGCGTTTACTGCAGGTCTAGATGGACGTCTTTACTTCCACTATCTCCCGTTTGAAGGCTGAGTTAGAGCAAGCGAAGACGACTCTGAGGGGGCTCTAATTTGAGACTTGGAATGTTGGTACGGCAATCGAAGAGGCAACTCGAAATCTTAAGACGCTACATCAAGAAGATTATGCTGCTGCTTCAACCTTCGTTGTCCGGACTCAGAAGGAGGCCAAGGACAAAGCCCGGGAGGACGACACAAGAAGGGTGGCCGTGGTCAAAGCCGAACTCACGTCCTTCAATTTGCTGGACTAGGCTCTCAGGGCTAAACTAGTGTTAAGACATTTTGTCTCATTTTTCTTTCAATGTAACGTTATAACTTGTTTGATTGTAAAGTCATAACTATGTTCAAATGTATTGTCTTAGAACCAGATGAATGTTATGCTCTTTTGGTTTCCCAAATGTGTTTGTGTATATAATCCTCCTTGTTGCTGTTGCCTCTTATCCTTCGCCCTTAATCTTTCCTTGTGAGGTCGCCGTGAGTGGACTCTTAGTAATAAGAGAATTCGAGTCATAGGCAGATTCTAACCACAGGTGAGTTCAAGCTATGGGCGAATTCTGGCCATAGGCAAATTCAAGCTGCGGGTGAACTGTAGTCACAGACAAACTTTAAACACAGGCGAATCAAGCCATAGGCGAGATGAATACTAATCTAGGCTAGCCACATGTCCGGTCACGACCTCATGTGCATACCAACTGGGTTGAAGTTGGCACGCCGCTTCGCACTAAAGGCGGGATAATTGAAGCTCTTCGTTCCCCACGCCTGATCTGGGCCGTTAAACGATAGGCGTGCACTTGGGTGTACGTTATATATTGCTCTTCCTTCTTGTTGAAGAGGTTACAGTGTTCATCGTTCCCTACTCGTTCAGGATGGCACCACGAGCAAAGACATCCGCCTCGAAGAAGATGGAGAATGATGCCTCTTCCTCGGCTCCTGTACCTAACCTCGGTCTAGAGTCTTAACCCTCGGACTCCGCGAATTTGTAGGTCCAGGTTGAGAAATTAGAGAATGCCGTTAAGCGGTTGATCTTGCTCGTTGATCTGGGCCGTGGTACCTTCAGGGACTTGAAGCAGTCTCTCTCTGATCATGTGGCCCACATCTGGTGCCTGGGTGACTATAGGCTTGCCACGGGCTGTTCGATGAGACTCCTCGACTTGGAGTCACTTTTAAAAATGTTGGAGGATCTTCAGTAGGTGAATTTGGAGTCTGATGTGACGCTTTTCTTAGCTTTTGCCCGTTGTCATTGAATGTGGCGGCGAGAGTGCCAAGGATGAGACATAGAAGACCAAGAATCCCTTATCAGCCGTCTGGATCTTTGGCAATGCCTATTGCAAACTGACATGGAGTCTACCGTTTCCTCGATTCTTTTGGGTATGATCTCATATGCCAAGGGGGAATCAACCTTGATGGGCCTACGCATTCAGAGCGAGACCATGCATGGTGATCTCTCAAGGGGGAGGCATATTCTCTCGATGCTACGCCACGAGGATGCCGCTGCTAAAGCTTCTTTCGAGGCAAGGGTCCGACAGGAGGCAGAGGACGAAGCTCGCACTATACATACGAAAAAGATAGCCTCGGTCAGAGCCAAGCTTGTGTCTTTTAAACTTCTAGAATAAGCTCGTAGGATAGGAGTAGATTCAAGATGTCCTGTTTAATCTCTTGTTTCTTGAGTGTAATGTTACGACTGGCTAGATTGTAAAATCATAACTTTGTTCAAATGTATTATCTTGAAACATCTAATGAATGAATTTCACGCTTCCTTGATTCCTTGATACGGTGCGTATACCTTCCTTTCAATTTTTTTTTGTGTATTGCTATCTAGCGCCTAACTCATGCGATATGCAAACTCAATTGCCGACGGGTTTATGCCACAGGCGAGTTTCTGCCACAGGTGAAACTCAATCATAGGCGAGTTTGTGCTGTAAGAGAGGCTCAAACACAGGTGAGTTTGTGCCATAGGCGAAACTCAAACATAGGCGAGTTTATTCGTCAGGCGAAACTCAAACATATGTGAGTTATGCTGCAAGCGAGACTCAAGCACAGGTGAGTTTTTGCTGCTAGCAAAACTCAAGAACAGGAGAGTTGGTGCCGCAAGCAAAACGCAAGCACAGGCGAGTTTGTGCTGCAAGCAAAATTCAAGCACAGGAGAGTTTATGCTTCGGGCAAAACTCAAACATAGGTGAGTCCGTGCCACGTGTCCGCCTGCGGACCTAAATGCTTGCCAGCTAGGGTGATGCGGGTGTGTCAATCCTTATTAATTGCGAAGTGACGGAACGCTTCACCTTCCACGGTTGATCCGAACCATCGGTTTAAAGTCCTAGAAGCTGAGGCTTTTATGGGCATCGAACTTGAAACATCACTGGAGATCTGATCCGCTCGATTCATTTGAGCCGACGAATCTCAACCGTCGGATCCTAGTTATATGCCGTGTCCGCCACTCTCTTGGTAGAGTTCTCACGCTCACGAAGTTTCGTCTGAAGAAAGTCTTTTGCAAAGGCTTCCTCGTCCCGAACAATGGCTCCTGAGACCAAGCCGAGTGCTTCCAAGGGGGAGGGGGTCACCTCTTCCTCTGTCATTGTTGGTGCCGACGTGGCGTCGGCCGGCGCTACTAACCCAACCCAGGGGTCGAGCACTCTGAGCCTTGTACCGACGCTCGACTTCCTCCGAAAGCTGGAGGGCGACTTACGTGGGATGGCTATCCTCATTAGCCAAGGCGTTGGGAGATACTACG
This sequence comes from Asparagus kiusianus, assembly GCA_022839385.1. Lineage (NCBI taxonomy): Eukaryota > Viridiplantae > Streptophyta > Magnoliopsida > Asparagales > Asparagaceae > Asparagus > Asparagus kiusianus. The sequence goes on from BQKN01063404.1 coordinate 293,422, forward strand.
ACATGCTCTCCTTCGTGCCCGAGACCCTCGAAGAGGTCCAGCGTGTGGGCGGCCCCCAACTCGCCCAGAGATGCGAGCGAGAGCTCCATCGCTTAGAGGGGTTGATGTACCATCTGGAGGCGCTAGTGTATGCTGACCCTAAAGGTGAGCCAACGCCTCTCGCGATGAGTGTGTTGCTCGAGCGTGAAGCTTTGGCCAAGCGCATCCTAGAGAATGAGGCCGAGCTTAAGCGCCTGCGTAAGTAGCACTACACTTTGCTGGCCAAGATGGATGCATATCACGACGCTTTCTCTTTCCTAGAGGTCGAGTCCACTCAAGGAGAGGAAGAATTGAAGAAGTGGCAGGAGGAAATTACAAGGGTTCTTCACCTCGCTACCGAGGAGTCCCAAGCCCTCCAAAGTCTGCGTCAGGAAGAAGAGGATGGCGAGGCTACCTTCGCCAAGCTTCAGTAGAGAAAGGAGGAGAAGGTCCGAGCCAGGCACGTGGCAGAGCTTACGGCCGTCAAGGCTAGGATTGCCACCTTCAGCATGCTGAAGTTTATCTAGGACATTCTTTTTTTCTTGTACCGCTGTTACTTGCTACATTTTTAAAATTCTGCAAGTAATAGTGTTTTATGCGTATAGTTATTTACCACTTTGCGCATGCTATTTTTCTTTGCTTTTCTGTGCTGATCTGTACTTAGGACTTTTTAGTTGATCCTTGGTAGTCATTGTGCTTAACTCGCCTTTACTGTTTGTCGCCTGAGTCGAGCTGGCTACACTATTTTCCGCAGTGTGGCTAGCCTTCGAGGAGTTTATCTTAGACATAGTTACTAGGATCCTCCTCCACCCTTGGTTGTTTGAAATGTTGGGTTAGGTTAACACCGACTCTCCCGTTGTAGTCCAGACGGGTTTAAGATATTAAAGGTTAACAATCTAACCCAAGCAGAGCGGTTGCTTGTGCATGCAACCAAATCAAGGTCCCAATAACTACTCACCATTTGTCGAGTTGCTGTTCGGAGGCCGATTGGAGCATGTCGCCTAGTAAGCCACCCTTAATGAACATCATCGCTCACGAGGACGATGATGTTAGGGTAATTGAGTCATTCAGGGACGTGGGCGTGTGACGACTGATTATCGTAGGAGCCGTCGTATGGTGGGCTACTACCCATCGATTGTTCCAAGAGAATATTAGAATGCTCAGAGTAGGTCGGGTCATTCAGGGACGTACAATTGTGACGACTGACCAGAGTAGCAACGCGTCGCATGGTAGGTTACTACTCGGGCAGTGTCATTCGTGGGAATGACGGAGCCTACTACCAGAGGTAATCATTAACCCGATATAATCGTGTTGTGATCGAAGCAACTATGAGGGCCTATCATCCTATGGTAGAGGATTGATAGGTTGATGTTGCCAGAGGTAATAGTTAACATGACTTGATTGTTGGTTGCGATGTGAGCAACTCTGTGGGCTTACCATCCTATTGGAAAGGATTGGTAAGTTGATTTTGCCAAAGGTAATAGTTAACATGACTTGATTGTTTGTTGCGATGTGAGCAACTCTGTGGGCTTAGCATCCTATTAGAGAAGATTGGTAAGTTGATTTTGCTAGAGGTAATAGTTAACGTGATAGTTTCGAGAGATCCATCGTCGAGTTGAATGAGATTGACGGAGAAATGACTATAAGAGGTGGTGATTAACTTGATAACTGACTTTTGGTCCTAGCTGTAGAAAGGTTTGACCGAATGGGGGGTTTGGGTTATCCCTAAGAATACTATACGTAATATCCTCGAGGAGTTTCCCGTAAGCGTTGTCTCACACTCGTGTACATGACGGAGTATATGAGGTAGGAACAGTTTAACCTCGTGTACCAGTTGGAGGGTGCAAGGGGCAGTTTAGACTTGTGCACTTGTGGGAGTTTGGGGGAGTACTAAGGGTAGTACTTCTTCAAGAATTTGCTGTTGATAGGCATCATAATCTTATCTCCATTTAGTTTGACGAGACGATAAGCTCCATTCGAATAGACTGTCTCTATCACGAACAGTCCTTCTCATTTGGGCTAGAATTTGCCTTTCTTCTTGAAAGTGAGAATCATTGATCGTCGAACGGCGAGGACCAATTCTCCCTCCTTGAAGGATCGATGCTTGACTTTCTTATCGTAAGCCTTAGCTATACGAGCATGGTAGAACTCAATGTGCTATTGAGCTTCAAGCCGCCTTTCATCCAACACTTCAAGTTTTGCGAGACGTCATTGATGATTATCCTCGGTCATCATCCCTATTTCTAGGGTGACATGGAGGGATGGAATTTGAATCTCTAATGGTAACACTGTCTAGCAGCCATATACCAATGAGTAGGGTGTGTCGCCGGTCGGCGTGCGAACCGTTGTGCGATACGCTCATAAGCTCTTGCCAAGCTTCTCGTTCCAATCACGCTTGCTATTGGAGGTCAGCTTGGATAAGATCATAACGATTGTTTTTTTGAAGGCCTCGGCTATGCCATTCGCCGAAGGGTTATAGGCTATAAAGGAAAGGTTCTAAATTATGAACTTGTCACAGAACCGGGTGAACGCATAACTAACGAATTGCGTGCCGTTATCATGAATGATACATCAAGGTACGCTATATCATTATATGACGTGATGTTTGATGAACTTGATCACATCATTGGTTTTGACTTCTCTTAAGGGAACGGCTTCGGTCCATTTGGAGAAGTAGTCGGTGATCACCAGGATGAACCAGTGACCCCTTGCTGATGGCTGGGATATCGGCCCGACTATATCCATTCCCCATACTTCGAACGACCATGATGCTTCTATTGTATTTAGGTCTTCGGGAGGTTGGTGCATGTAATTAGCGTGGATTTGGCATGTGTGGCATCATTTGGCATAAGCAACTGCGTCGCTAACCATCCCGGGCCAAAAGTAACCTATCCTCCACAGACGATCCCACAGCTTAGGTCTGGGTTGGTGAGCTCTGTAGGTGACATCATGGGCTTCACGTAGAGCTTCTTGCGCTTCTGTCTATAAAAGACATCGAAGTAACAAGCCGTCATATGACCTACGATACAATGTTTTTTTGGTCGAGTCGTAGTAGAACCTTACGGTGCGTCGACGGGTAGACTCTCTCTCCCTAGCGTCTTCAGGTAACATGATGTATAAAGCATAGTCGATGATCGGGAGATGCTAGTCTTTCAGGTCAAGTTGATCCAATACCTGGTGAGTAGCGTTTACTTCTAGAACGTCTTCTGATCGAAAGAGTCGTCGGCTCTCTACAGTGACACATTGAGTCGTCTCTAGCGGTTGAGCCAAGTTAGCCGCTAAGGACGCGAGAGCATCCGCATGCGTGTTCTTGGAACAAAGCACTTGCTCAATGCGGATGTTTTCGAATGACTCAACTAGTTTAGTAGCTGCTTTATGAAGCGGGATTACATCGTCATTCCTAACTTCTTATTCTCCTATCATCTGCCTAACGATAAGCTAAGAGTCGTTGTAGTCCTCAAGATGCTTTATCTCTAACTCTCTTGCCAGCTTGAGTCCAATGAGTAGCGCATTATACTCAGCCACGTTGTTGGTATATGGCTCTGTTAAAGAGAAAGCTCGGGATAATACGTGGTTATGTGAGGAAGTAAGGACCACCCCCACTTCTGCAACAATAGATCCGCTCGTGCCGACGCGAAATGCACCATCTAAGAACATTTGCCAAACTCCCACTATGGTCACCATCTTCTGTAGGTGTAAATTTTGATTTACCACAATGGGGGTCTTGTTTGTATTGATAAGAATAGCTTATTACAAACTAATAGATCGAAATTATAATAGAAGCAGAGGGAAGGCCCTCTTTGTTTATCGTGGGGACTTTGGTAACGATAGGACGCCTCACTCGGTTCTCGTACCGAGTCTGCTTCCCTTGGATAATTTGATCTAGGTTGCTGGTGAGCTTTAGTACATAGTAGAAGCTCGGGCTGGTTGAGTTCGAGTCTCCGAGTTCGGTGGCAGTCAGGGCCCGAAGCTAGGAGAATGTGCTACAATGCAAGGATCATGCAAAGAGTCTGTCGTCAACTCAGTCAAGAGTTGAGAGCTAATGGTCCTGCTAACTGATTGAATTAATCAATTAACTGCGAACCTCTTTTCTATAGCCAGGAGAGGCTCTTAAATAGAAGAGTGACAGCATGGTCACTCCCTTGAATCATAGGATATGACCATGTACTATTGGGAAATACCATGATTCTCACTTGTACTATGAGCGGCTGCTTGATGGGCTCGGAGCACTGTACTCCTTCCCTTCACGTCGTGAGGAATGGGAAGGCCTATCCCCGTACGTGATATTGCGTCCGTCAGGTACTCTGAGAAGTCTGGCGAGTTTACGGATTGTCTGGCGAGTTTACAGATCGTCTAGCGAGCTTGTTTATCGCGGGCGAATTCGGCTCTTGACTCGTGTAGGCAAGTAGGTGAGCTTCAGTTGTTTGAAAGAACTTGGTTCGTGTGGCGAATCAAGTATGTATGCGGGCTCGGTGACCACATAGATTTGACTAGCTTCCAGTATTGTGAGTGGCTACTTGATGGGTTTGGAGTACTACACCACTTCCCTTCACGTCATGGGAGATACGAAGGCACATCCCTGCACGTGATATAGCAGCTTCCTAGTACCCTGGCGAATCCGTGGTTAGAATGTTGATCGCCTGGCTGATCGTCTGGGCATGCAGGCAAGTTCAGCTCTTGAGTAAACTTAACTCGTGCGGGCAAGTCAAGTATGCAGGCGAGTTTCTGATCGCTTGGTGGATCGCCAGATGCGTAGGAGAATTTGGTGATTACATGGTCTTAGCTCGTGCTGGCGAGTCAAGCACACAGGGGAGCCTAATTTTCACATTGCGCGGGCGACTCGAATATTCAGGCTTATCTACAAAGGTAATTTTTACCACCTACATTTGTCTTCAGATCGAGTAACCAATCCGAAAATTGTTAGGGTTATCTAAATCTCTTTGATTCTCAGAGTGGAGATCCTACTCTTAGTTTTACCTTTCTAAATTCTCAAAGTGCAGATCCTACTTTGAGTTTCTTTTGCAGTAAGAGATAAAATATAAAATTCTCCCTCTCTAGTACCATCTCGATAAATGAGAAATTTACCTTTAGATCAGGTAACCAATCCTATAAAAGTTAGGGTTATCCAGATCATGTCATTTCTCAGAGTGGAAATCTCACTTTTAGTTTCTTTTATAGGAGATAGAATATAAAATTCTTCCTCTCTAGCATCATCTTGATAAATGAGAAATTTATCTTCAGATCAGGTAACCAATCCTATAAAAATTTTGGTCATCCAGATCTTGTCGATTCTCAAAGTGGAAATCTCACATTGAGTTTCCTTTGTAGGAGATAGAATATAAAATTCTTCCTCTCCAGCTTTGGGTTCATCTTTGCCCCTAGAGAAGACACAACATTTCAATAACCATAATCCATGCTCTTTATGCATGGGGGAATTTATCTCGATCCCTAAATAGAGATAAGCATGCATCTAACACATGCTGTCATTTAGTCCTTCGCTATAAAAAGGATATAAGAATTCATGTCTGGAGGAATTTATCTCGATCCCTAAATAGAGATAAGTCTACGCCTAACACGTGTTGCCAGTTAATCTTTTTTTTGAAAAAAGACACCAGAATTCATGTCTAGGGGAATTTATCTCGATCCATAAATAGAGATAATTCTACGCCTAATACGCGTTGTCGGGTGATCCGTTCCTTTGAAAACAATAAAGCCTATGTATTTAAAATCATAGCACCAAGTCAAAGAGAGTTTATTCTCATAGCGCAACATTACATGTGAAACGGGTTTTAACAATTCACATGCTAGCCCGATTCTAATAGTAATTGGTAATGGCGTGTCAAATCCGTTGCGGGCTAAGGGTTTGCTGAGAATCCTATGAGCATCCCGTTAGGGATGATTAAGTTTATATATTAAAAATCATAGCACTAAGTCAAGAAGAATTCATTCTTTTAGCATAACGTTACATGTAGAACGGACTTAAACAATCTGCATGCTAGCCTGATTCAAATGGTAATCGTAAAGGCACACCAAATCTGTACAACTGAGGGTTTACCAAAAATCCTACAAGTATTGTGATTATTTTTCCCGGATGGGATGAAAATCATAATAAAAAGAGAAATGCGCTAAGTAAAAGACTTTGTTTTCATTAATAAAGTCCAATCAAAATGAAGATACAAGAGCTAAGGCTATTAATCTGAACATAATCTACGACTGAGAATCTGAAGTCCTAACCTAGAGAGCTTATCTGCATAAGTTTGCTCAAGCTTAGCCTGTAGATCAGCTCGGATGGAATCTTCATAAGTGTCTAATGTCTTCATAGCTTTGCTTCTTAACTTGGCTAGGTTTTTTATGCAGGCTCCAACTTCTCAAGTGCCTATCTTCGGGAGCTTTTGGTGTCTACTAGTTCATCTTCAAGAATGACACGAGATTTTTTTGCGTACTTTAGGGCCTTTTCAAGATCGGCTATCTCCTCATCGACCAAGGCTATAGAGCTAAGTAATTCAGCCCTAGCCTTGTCCTACCTCGAGAGATTGGCCATCATGTGTATAACAGAGCCCTCCTGTGAATGATGTGCACTCCCAATAGATACTCTGGTGTCATGTCATTGCTTCAGCTCAGACTCCAACTGAGTAGCCACAAAAGAAGAAGCGACTTTAGCCTTCAACTCCCCTAACACTTGGAATTCATGCTCCAATACAACGAAATCTACAATGAGGGAATTAGCTAACTCTAATCATCGTCATATGGCGGGCGAGAGATCGCTTGAACTGATCAAATCAATATCCTTGATGAAGGCTCTTCTTCATCACTATGCCCACAAAGGTAGTGAAACTATCAAGATCCATGCGAAATATGTCTTTGCTTGGATCAGTATCGGATAACAAAGCCATGATGCGCTTGTGTGGGGACGATGGAAGCCCTACAAATAATTTTGTAGTGGCATAAGAAATTCTAAAATATCATCTAGAAACTTAGAGCAAGTTATAAACTTATCAGCGCCAGCAGAAGTCACTTCAGTTCGACACTCTGTGCTTCGCTCCACTAATCCCACCTTAGGAACTAACAGAATTGTGGAAGACATAATAGTCATTGGAATATCGACTCCTCCAAATGATCTCACGATGTCTGTAACCATCGGATCTGAAGGGATAGTAGCCTGAAGCTACGAACTAGGAGGCTGAGCTCTAGCCACGGCTCCCTCCAATGATGAAGGGACAAAACCCTCAGGCTGGTCAGAAATACCGATGATTGTAGTTGTATCGGCCCCAGTAGCTGGTTCTACAATTAAAACTCCCCTTGGTTAAGTAAAATTAAAAAGAAAATAAAAATTAAAGAATGGCAATCTCAGGATTAGATACATACCCATAGATGAAACTACCCTCAATGGATTGTCCTGCAATCTCATGAGCAGTTTGCTCTACCAACATATCAGCGAGCAAGTGATCAGATCTTGAGAAGCTCGACGCTAAGACAATTATATGTTCGCTCGATTCTTCGGTGTCCACACCACGAAAAACTTCTTCCTCAACCAGTCCCTCCATTGTGGCATCTACACAAGAGCCTAATATTGAGCAGAGAGAAAGAAGCTAGAATTCATAATAGTAGGAATCATATTCACCTCTAGCAGTAGTAGCAGGTCCTGTTACCCCGACACTCATGCCCGCATTCTTCAATTTGTCTAAAAGAGAATGAAGCGCATAAACGATTAAAGGGGGAACAAGTTCTGAATTGCTTAACTCCCTTAATTGCCACTTGAATGGTATACTACCGATGTTAGATATACCTGGACATAGAATACTCTACTCAACATTGGTACCTTAGCTAACACCTTCCCCAGCCCCTGCCATGCACCTACTCTTCATTAGTAGCCTCACACATCTGCTACACGAAGCTCGGGCCTTCGAAATGGGTAAAGTTGGAGAAGATAGAGTCGTACGGGAATTCACCTTCTCCGCGACCCCCTAAAAACACGGGACATGATTAAGTCTTAATAATCCATAAGAGAACTAGTTAAAGGCTATATAGTAGTGAAGCATTACCTTCTTCTCTATTAGTAGCTACATTGCCACGTAACTGTACATCACGAGCGCACGGATCGGCATAAGATAGATTGATGAGCATGACGAGCAAACACCAAACTCAGTAATTCTGAGAAGAAAGAGTCTGACAGACTTGTCTCAAGCTCTTCCTCATCACCTCCAAATCCGATATTCATATCTCCAAGGTCTCCTTCAGAAGTCTCCTCTTCATCATCAGTAGTATGGGCTAATGTGGGTACCCAAGGTTACTAATATTGGCCTTTTTGTTTTGATGATGTTTTAACAAACAATTTACGACTAATATTGTTTGTCTAGCGCTTGTGTTTTCTTATTTATTCTAGACAAACAATATGTTAGAGGTTAGATGGATTCTAGCCAATGCACATCAAGTCAAATTCAAGATTAATCTTCATCTGCAAGTTTACCAAGAAGAGCTCATTGAAGATCAAGTTGCTTGAGTAAATAGTTTAGATTTTATATTATATGTCTTATATACTTTAATCTTAATATAATATACACACACATTTTATTGGTTTCTATGTATATATATAGTTGTATATATATACACATCTTTGTTTTTTATTTTCAAGTTTATATAAATATAAATTTGTGAAAATATTGAGTTATTTTTTTATGGACTTAACAATCATTATATACATCTTTCATTAAGTCTATATAATTATTTTATAAAGTTTTAAAACAAGGTTAAGCTAAAATGTCAAAAACAAGTGTGGTTCATTTTCATGTTTTGGACATTTTTACAAAATGATACGATTTCTCTATTGGAAAGTGTAATTCTAAAAATTCTTTTAGTAACATGTTTATTATCATGTTTACAATCATTTTTCAAAGTTTTATATTTTTTGATTTTATTTGCTATTTTTAATTAAGGTTTCAAAGTCAATTTTGGACAAGCACAGTCTCTGTGCATGTTTATAAGTCGACTTATCAGGGTTGATAAGTCGACATATGAAATACTCTGGAGTATTTATTTTACCCCTACCAAGTCAACTTATCAAACAACATAAGTAAACTTATAGCAAGTCGACTTATGACATTTACAAGTTGACTTATGGGCTGATTTTTTGACTATAACAGCTAGTTATAAGTCGACTTATCACTGTAGCAAATCGACTTATAACACCATAATGGCTATATTTCTAGACTGTAGTGTTTTGGTTTTTTGGTCTTTTTTGCTTGGTTCTCTTGGTTTTTGGGATTTACCTTGTGATCCTATATATACCCCCATATATCCTCAGTCTAAGAATTAATGAAAAAAAAGTTTTTAAACAAGTTTAAGCATTTTAAAGTTTGTTTTAAAGAATTTTTTTACAAGAGTTTATTTGTGAAGAAAGTTTCACAAGGGCGTGAGGAGATCATCAATTGTGTTTGAGCATTCAACTCAACTTCCTCTATCTCTTGTCATCATAGAGAAGTTTTTCTAAACTCTTATCTAGCTTTTTGTATTGTTTGATTTTTATTTCCATAAGTTAGAATTTATTTGAGTTTAGATTTGTTTTGATTATACTCTTTGTTCACACAAAACCTATTGACCTTATTATATTTGCATACATAGTATAATTTAGGGTTGTGGGTTTGTGACTTAGAGAGTGAGCTTTCATTGTGTTCTCATCCATACAAGAGAACAAATTAGTTTTATTGAGCTTCATTGTGAGGATACAGTCAGTAATGCACTTGTACACCGAGAGGAGTGTATGGTGAGAGACGGGTCATCCCAAGTGGAGTGGCGTCGGTAGTAAAGCCTAAGGAGAGATTATAATCTGAGCACTTGAGGGAGACACGAGCTAGAGACCAACACTTAGAGGGTGTAGAGTTGGATTGCAAGTGTGTTAATTGTAAAGTTTTCGGTGAGCTAGAAAACCAAGTGTGATGTGTAAACATTTTCGGGTGAGCGTCAAAAACCCGGTGTGATAGTGGATTTTACGTGGAATGGGCAGCAGAGATGTAGGATGGAAGGTCCAAACTCTGTGATCATTGTTTGTGTTTGAGCATTCAACTTATCTTCCTCTCTCCCTTGTCATCATAGAGAAGTTTTTCTAAACTCTTATCAAGTTTTTTATATTGTTTGATTTTTATTTCCATAAGCTAGAATTTATTTGAGTTTAGATTTGTTTTGATTATACTCTTTTTTCACACACAACCTATTGAGCTTATTATATTTGCATATATAGTATAATTTGGGGTTGTAGATTTGTGATTTAGAGAGTGAGCTTTCATTATGTTCTCATCCATACTAGAGAACAAATTATTATTATTGAGCTTCATTGTGAGGATATACTTTGTAATACACTTGTACACCAAGAAGAGTGTGTGGTGAGAGACGGTGTCGTCCAAAAGGGAGTGGCGTTGGTAGTAAAGTCTAGGGAGAGGTTATAAATCAGAACACTTGAGGGAGCCACGGGTTAGATACCAACACTTAGAGGGGGTAGAGTAGGATTACAAGAGTGTTGATTGTAAAGTTTTTGGTGAGCTAGAAAACCGAGTGTGAGGTGTAAATGTTTTCGTGTTAGCGTCGAAAACCAGGTATGATAGTGGATTTCTCCCTAGAGTTGGGAGGTGAGACGTAGGACGGAAGTTCTGAACTCCGTGATCATTTATTGTGTTTGAGCATTCAACTCATCTTCTTCTCTCTCTCTTGTTTGTTAGCCTTATGTTTTGATGATGTTTTTACAACCACCATTAACGGTACTAATGGCTTATTGAGTGCAAATGTAGCAAATTCATTTATCAAGCTTGTTAGTGCCATTTATGGAGCATTGGATGGAATATGCGCTTCAACGATGATATCCAAAGGAGGAGGAGGCACAATGATGAAGCAACGTTATTTCAAGAACAACAAATTCATATAAAAGCTTCATCCGATTCAAGCTATATCAAAGCTCAAGTATTGCTTTCAATATGAGGATATTAGCTATCTTTTATGTTTCTCTCTAGTGCTAGAATATAGGCAAAGAGTTATTGATTTCACCTGAAGCTATTGGGACTCACACACACGTTTTCATACTTAAGCTTTTAAGCGTTTTTCACAAAATACTATTTTTCACAAGTATGAGGACCTATCTGCAAAATTCTTTTTCCAATCAGTTTGTTTTTAGTATTAAAAACATTTTACAAAGTTTCATAATTTTCAGAGATCAAATAAATATTTTATAAATATTTTAGTTGAGTTAAAAAAATCAGTTTCTGCAATGTATCAGAATGCGGTCGACCGGACCGATCGACCGCACATATGATCATTCGTCACTGGACTCCAGAGAGGTCGTCGGTCGACCGGCGCGGTCGACCGAAATCTGGATTTTTCTATCGGTCGACCGCGTCGGTCGACCGATGATGGCTCTGCTTGTTTTCTAAGTTTTCATAACTGCTTGCGGTCGACCGGATTTTTGATCGGTCGACCGGACTATTTTTTCGGTCGACCAAAAATCCATTTGGTCAACCGAAAGTTTCTTTTGTCAAACCGTGACTTTTTTCAAACGGTCGATTGCCTCGTCTGCTGTGCTTTCACTTAACCGTGTTTGGCACAGTCTGTGGTAAGAGTCTGTAAAGGAGATTATTTTCTTAATTGGGAAGATTGGGTTATGATTTTAAAATGTTTAATCTATCCTATTTAAACCCTTTCTCCTCCAACTTCCCAGTTGCCCTAACGTTTGCAAAAAACCAGAGAGAGACGCTGTCTACCTAAGAAAAATTTTCAAACTTGTTCTCTGTGTTTTTTCACTGTGTTTTTTGTGTGTGTTCACTTCCCAGCTTCAGTAATCTTTCTCTTTACCATAGGGGCTGTGTAAAGAGAGAGTCTTGCATCATTTCTACTGCTGTATGAGTGTGATCTTGTGTAGATCAACTGTGAGGGAGTGTGATCTGTTGAGATCAAACTGTGTAGTGAGAGATCGTGTGGGGATCGCTGTGTAGACGAAGTTCTGGCTTCCAAACTGGGTGTTTAGTGGATTTCTCCTCGAGAGTACGGAGCGGGGACGTAGGTCAGCGGACCGAACCTCGTTAACACATCGCGCATCAAGGATAACGATTCCTAACCCTATCTCTCTTACTTTGATTGCATTAGATTTTTGTGGTTTGCTTGTCTTAATTTTTATTGCATAATTAGAGCCTCTTGACCCTAATCACCCCCCCCCCCTCTTGGGTCCAACAATTAGTATCAGAGCTTGGTCTCTATATTAATTTTTGGTTTAACCACCTTAGAGAAAAGATCTAATGGAGGCCTCTTTGAATATGCATATGTTAGAAGGACAATCCACCACTAGACCACCACTCTTCACCGGGAGCAATTTTGCTTATTAGAAGGCTACGATGAGAATTTATCTTCGTTGTATTGATCTTGACATCCTAGAGCTCATAGAAAAGAAATATGTAGAAAAGTCCAAAGTTAGGAACATGACCGATGATGAAAGGCACCTAGCCAATCTCAATGCTAAGGCCATGAACGCTTTAATTTGTGGTCTTTCCCCCAATGAGTACAATAGAGTTTCCACGTGTGCAACCACATACGAAATTTGGGTAAAATTATGTATCACACATGAAGGAACCCCCCAAGTTAAGGAATCTAAGATTAGTGGACTTATGCATGATTATGAGCTATTTAAAATGCTTCCTAATGAATCCATTGATGCTATGTTTTCCCGTTTTACTAATATCATCAATGAATTACATGGTCTTGATAAGCAATTGTCCATTCAAGAGATGAACTACAAGATACTTCGCTCCTTGACTCCGGCATGGGAGCCCAAAGCTACGGCTATTGAGGAAGCTCATGACCTCACCACTCTACCACTCGATAGCCTTATCGGAAAGCTCAAGGTCCATGAGAAGAAGCTCAAAGGGAAGGAGAAGGAGGAAATGCCATCACGGGAAGTTGAGGAGCCATCACCAAAGTTGAAGACTATAGCTCTCAAATGAGCTAGTGACAACTCCTCTTCGTCATCGAATAGTGAAGTTGTTTTTTCTAGAGAAGTGGCTCATCTCTCTAGAAGAATCTCTAGACTTATAAAAATAAACAAGAAATTTAATCCCCGATCTAACAACAAGTTTTCCTCTCGTATAGGTAAATGTTTTGAGTACAATGAACCGGGTCACATCGCTAAGGATTGCCCCAAGCTCAAGGAAAAGTACATGACGTACAAGAAGAAGAAGGCTATATATGCCGGATGGGAAGAATCCGAACCAAGTGATTCGGATAGTGATGATGAGGGAGCTAAACTTGCTCTTCATGACCCAAATGTTTGTTTCATGGCAAATAAACATGAGGTAATATCCGAGGCCGAAAGTGAATCTTTCTATATGCAATGTGACATAGCTATGGCTTTAGAAGAGTTGAATTTTGAATTTAAGAGAATGTCTAAAGAATACTCTTCTTTTAAAAAATTGCATGCATTTTGTGATATTAAGCTAGAACAATTAACAACTTCTCTTGCATTAAAAGATGAATTGCTAGGAGATCTTGATTTCGAGAATAAGCAATTAAGATCAAAGATTGAAAGACTAGAAATTGAGAGTGGTAGGACTAGACCCACTCATGCTTATGCAAATTATCATCATGGTAGAAATAGGTTTTATGGCTCTCACACTCATGCATACAAAAGAAATTTTGTGTGCACATATTGTATGAGACATGGACACATTTCTACTTATTGTAGGATTAAAGACAACCATGATTTTTATGGAATGATATGGGTACCCAAAGGTACCAAGACTACTAACCACCAAGGACCCAAGACATGGGTACCTAAACCTACTACATCTTCATCTTTATCTTTTGTAGGGAACGTCACAGCAACGACGTAAGGAGATGTGGTACCTTGATAGTGGTTGCTCACATCATATGACGGGCAACAAAGAGTTATTTGCAACCTTATCAAGGATTGAAGGAGGCAATGTCTCCTTCGGTGGTGGTGAGAAAGGTAAAATCATTGGTATCGGTTCTATTGGTAAGAAACCCTCACCCATTATAGAAGATGTTTATTTGGTAAATGGTTTAAATCATAATCTTCTTAGCATTAGCCAATTGAGTGACAAAGGTTTTGATATTTCATTTAAACCGCATAAATGCATCATTAGTATGAATGAAAAAATTGTTTTTATTGCTAATCACAAATCTAATGTATACATTTTTGAGATGAATGAATTAGTGAATCAAGATGTGAAGTGCCTTGCGGCAATTGATGAAAATCCTTGGATTTGGCATATGAGACTTGGACATGCAAATATGGAGTTAATCTCAAAATTGACTAAGAGAAACCTTGTAAAAGGATTGCCTAGCTTGCACTTCATCAAAGACACCATTTGTGAGGATTGTGCCAAAGGTAAACAAACAAAATCTTCTTTCAAATCCATCAATGAGGTATCGACTTCTAAACCCTTGCAATTGCTTCATCTTGATTTGTTTGGTCCTATGCTTGTTACCTCTCTTCGAGGCAAACACTACGTTTTTGTGATTATTGATGATTTCTCTCGTTTTACATGGACAATATTTCTTGCAAAGAAAAATAATTGTTTTGAAGAATTTGCAAATCATGTCAAAAGAATTGAAAATAAAAAAGATTTGAAAGTTGTTAAAATAAGAAGTGATCATGGTAGTGAATTTCAAAATGAATTTTTCTATGATTTTTGTGCTCATCATGGTATAACTCATATGTTTTCCGCTCCTAGAACACCACAACAAAATGGTGTTGTTGAACGGGAAAATCGTACCATACAAGAGATGGCACGTACTATGCTAAACTCATTTGATTTGCCAAAATATTTTTGGGCGGAAGCCGTTAATACGGCTTGACATGTTTTAAATCGTGTTTTGATTAGACCAAAGCTTAAGAAAACCCCTTATGAACTTTTTTATGAAAAAAACTCCTTTTATTGGGTATTTTCGTATCTTTGGTTGCAAATGTTTTATTCTAAATACAAAAGATCACCATGATAAATTTGATTCTAAAATTAATGTTGGTATTTTCTTGGGTTATGCACCTCGAAGTAAGGCTTATAGGGTCTTCAATAAACGAAGCCTCGTTGTTGAAGAATCTATAAACGTTACTTTTGATGAGACTAACGTTGGTTCTCAAGTTGTTTTACCTAGGCAAGATGATGATGATGATATTGAGGGAGGATTGGACTTCTTGCAAATCAATGATACTCCCTCTATAGAAGCTCAAAAGGATGTGGATAGCTCTAATACTCATGAACAAGTTGAACAACCTAAAGCTTGGAAATTCGTATCACATCACCCAAAGGAACAAATTATTGGGAGCCCTTTAAAAGGAGTTATTACTCGCTCAAAAGCTTTGAGTGAGTGTGGTAATGTTGCATTCTTATCTCATCTAGAACCTAAAAAGATTAATGATGCTTTAAATGATGAATTTTGGGTTTTGGCTATGCATGAAGAATTGAACAATTTTAAAAGAAATGATGTTTGGAAGTTAATTCCTAGACCTAACGATGCTAGTGTTATTGGAACTAAATGGGTTTTTAGAAACAAACTTGATGAACATGGCATTGTTATTAGAAATAAAGCTCGTTTGGTTGCCTAAGGATACAATCAAGAGGAGGGCATAGATTATGATGAAACCTTTGTACCGGTTGCAAGGTTGGAATCTTTTAGGATGTTTTTGGCATTTGCTAGCTTTAAAAATTTCAAACTATTTCAAATGGATGTCAAAAGTGCCTTTTTAAATGGTTTTATAGAAGAGGAAGTATATGTTGAGCAACCCCCCGGTTTCATAGATCATGTTTTCCCAAATCATGTTTACCGGGTCCAAAAAGCTTTATATGGGTTGAAACAAGCTCCTAGAGCTTGGTATGCTCGCCTCTCTAGTTTTCTTGTTGAAAATGGTTTTTCAAAAGGAACAATTGATAACACTCTTTTTGTGCGAAAAAGGAAAACTGATTTCATTTTAGTTCAAATATATGTAGATGACATCATTTTCGGTGCTACTAATGAATCCTTGTGCAAGGAATTTTCTAAAGCTATGCAGAATCACATTGAGATGAGTATGATGGGAGAGCTTACATTCTTTCTCGGGCTCCAAGTCAAGCAAACTAAGGATGGGATCTTTATTTCACAAAGTAAGTATGCGAAGGAATTGGTGAAGAAATTCAATTTGGAGAATTCTAAGCATGCGCCTACTCCCATGAGCACTAGTGTTAATCTTGATGCGGATGAGAGTGGTGAAGACGTGGACCAAAAATTATATCGAGGTATGATAGGTAGTCTTCTTTATCTTACCACTAGTAGACCCGATATTATGTTTAGTATGTGTGCATGTGCACGTTTTCAAGCATCTCCTAAAGCATCTCATTTAATTGCGGTTAAAAGGATCATTAAATATGTTAATGGTACTTTTAATCTTGGTTTATTTTATCCTAGAAGCACCTCTTTTGATTTATATGGTTTTTGTGATGCCGACTTTGCCGGATGTAAGGTAGATCGCAAGAGTACTAGTGGAACATGCCAATTCTTAGGAAATTCACTTATTTCTTGGGCTTCCAAGAAACAAAATTGTGTTTCATTGTCCACTACGGAAGCAGAATACATTGCCGCCGGCTTATGTTGTGCTCAAGTTTTGTGGATGAAACAAAGCTTAGTTGATTATGATTTGAATTTTCAAAATATTAAAATCTTTTGTGATAACACAAGTGCTATAAATTTTTCAAAAAAACTCGGTTTTGCATTCTAGAACCAAGCATATTGATGTGCGCCATCATTTCTTACGCGATCATGTAGAGAGACAAGATGTATCCCTAGTCTTTGTTGACACAAAATCTCAATTAGCGGATATTTTTACTAAGCCTCTTGGAGAGGATGATTTTTGTTGCATAAGAAATGGCTTGGGCTTATGCAATATGTGATTGTTCTAAATTGCTTCTTGTGGTTCCAATTTTTTATGGCATGCATGTCTCTTTACCCCATTTTTGATGGTGACAAAGGGGGAGAGAAATCTCCTCATTTGTTGCATATACTTAGGGGGAGCACCTATCTATAAGTTATTTTCTTTTTGCTCTTATATAATGATTGGTTGTCATCATCAAAAAGGGGGACATTGTTAGCCCTTATGTTTTGATGATGTTTTTACAACCACCATTAACGGTACTAATGGCTTATTGAGTGCAAATGTAGCAAATTCATTTATCAAGCTTGTTAGTGCCATTTATGGAGGATTGGATGGAATATGCGCTTCAACGATGATATCCAAAGGAGGAGGGGGCACAATTATGAAGCAACGTTATTTCAAGAACAACAAATTCATATAAAAGCTTCATCCGATTCAAGCTATCAAAGCTCAAGTATTGCTTTCAATATGAGGATATTAGCTATCTTTTATGTTTCTCTCTAGTGCTAGAATGTAGGCAAAGAGTTATTGATTTCACCTGAAGCTATTGTGACACACACACACGTTTTCATACTTAAGCTTTTAAGCGTTTTTCACAAAATACTATTTTTCACAAGTATGAGGACCTATCTGCAAAATTCTTTTTCCAATCAGTTTGTTTTTAGTATTAAAAACATTTTACAAAGTTTCATAATTTTTAGAGATCAAATAAATATTTTGTAAATATTTTAGTTGAGTCAAAAAAATCAGTTTCTGCAATGTATCAGAATGCGGTCGACCGGACCGGTCGACCGCACATATGATCATTCGTCACTAGACTCCAGAGAGGTCGTCGGTCGACCGAAATCTCGATTTTTCTATCGGTCGACCACGCCGGTCGACCGATGATGGCTCTGCTTGTTTTCTATGTTTTCATAACTGCTCGCGGTCGACCGGATTTTTGGTCGGTCGACCGAACTATTTTTTCGGTCGACCGAAAATCCATTCGGTCAACCGAAAGTTTCTTTTGTCAAACCTTGACTTTTTTCAAACGGTTGATTGCCTCGTCTGCTGTGCTTTCACTTACCCGTGTTTGGCACAGTCTGTGGTAAGAGTCTGTAAAGGAGATTATTTTCTTAATTGGGAAGATTGGGTTGTGATTTTAAAATATTTAATCTATCCTTTTTAAACCCTTTCTCCTCCAACTTCCCAGTTGCCCTAACGTTTGCAAAAAACCTGTTCTCTGTGTTTTTTCTCTGTGTTTTTTTGTGTGTGTTCACTTCCCAGCTTCAGTAATCTTTCTCTTTGCCATAGGGGCTGTGTAAAGAGAGAGTCTTACATCATTTCTACTGCTGTGTGAGTGTGATCTTGTGTAGATCAACTGTGAGGGAGTGTGATCTGTTGAGATCAAATTGTGTAGTGAGAGATCGTGTGGGGATCGCTGTGTAGACGAAGTTCTGGCTTCCAAACCGGGTGTGTAGTGGATTTCTCCTCGAGAATGGGGAGCGGGGACGTAGGTCAACGGACCGAACCTCGTTAACACATCGCGTGTCAAGGATAACGATTCCTAACCCTATCTCTCTTACTTTGATTGCATTAGATTTCTGTGGTTTGCTTGTCTTAATTTTTATTGCATAATTAGAGCCTCTTGACCCTAATCACCCCCCCTCTAGGGTCCAACAATTGGT
>BQKN01063404.1:322000-352627 GCA_022839385.1 Asparagus kiusianus
TATTTTGTTAAACACAAAACTTGGATTTCTTGGATTTTTGGAGAAAGGGCAGCAATGGGGTATATATAGCACCCCAATACAATAGCAAAAACATAAGTAAAAGACCAAAAAACCCAATTTGAAAAAAACTGTAAAAACTAGCCGTTGTAAAGTTCTGACAGTTCGGCGGTCGACCGGTCCGGTCAACCGCGAAGCTCTCAGAGAATGAAAACTAAAAGTTGGCAGTCGACCGCATCGGTCGACCGGAAAAGTCTCTGGATGTTTTCACGGTCGACCGATGCGGTCGACCGCGAGCATAAAACAAATGAGCTCAGAAAAATACAACTGGCGGTCGACCGCACCGGTCGACCGAAATTTGATACATGGCATATTGACAGGTTTTTTGGGCTGTTTTAAAAATTTATTAAAAATATCAAATCAAATCTAAAAATAGTGAAACTTTGGGGAAAGTTTCTAAATAATGAAATAAACATGCTTGAAAAGGAATTTTTGGAAAATCTATTTTCGTTTGTGAAAACTCCTTGTTTTTGAAAAGTGTTCAAAAAACCTGTTTTTCGTGAACACGAAAATTGACATAAGGCTTGTAAATATGTATATAATGAAGTATGAAAGAGCTGTAAACATGAGATAAATGTTATTGTAACAACGTTTGATGAAAAATCATTTATATGATAGAAAACATCAAAAATCGTGTTAAGTATACATATATTGAGCTTAGATATAATCATACAATATATGTAAGTAAACCAAACTAATACCTAGGTAACTCCATGCATATAAACTTGAATCTTTAACGCTTGATTTACGTGTGTTGAATTACCTGTAAAGAGAAACATAAACACAAAACTAGAGAATATATTAGCGATAAATTGTTTGACAAATCATCATCAAAACTATAGGGTCAACAAGTACGTCGAGCAAAATAACCCAAACAAGAAAACCGTCATGTATATACCATGTCTCAAATTATGACTCCCTAAATACCAACTCTAAACTCTATGAATGAAAAACAACAAACAAAAGGAAACATTCCAAACCTCAAACATGTAGAAAAAATACCTCATCTCAAAACTACACTCATGTAGATGATTCTAATGTAATGGGGATCTCATCCAAAACAAAATTTAACCATAAGCCATATCATGTAAGCCACGATCTCAAAAAAAGTACCTACTTGCGGGAATCCAATATGGAAGCAAAACTACAACTGATAATACTTATATGTGTGCATCTCCTTGTACAATAGCAATACTATTGTAATATTCTTACTCAATCGCTCTGCGGTAATAGGTTTTATCACCCTATTCTGGATACATGAAGTGATGTTACTTTTGTAATATTCTTACTCAATCGTCCTGCGAAAATAGGTTTTATCTCCCTATTCCGGATACATAAAATAACGATACTTTTATAATACTATTACTCAATCGTCCTGCTGAAATAGGTTTTATCTCCCTATTCTGGATACATAAGTTTACTATACTCTTCATATTTATTTATCAAATTAAATTATGACAAAAAGTATGTTAACACAACATATTCTAAACATACATGAACATATCTCGTTGTGCGTATCTATATCTGGTATTCACTAACATCCCAGGAGTTAAACAACTTATAATCATTGTATCATAATAGTACAAGGCCGAGAGAATCGCTCGAAAACTCAAATAGTCGAACAAAACATGAACAGGACCAAAGACTGAGTGGCGGACGACCGCGATTTTGTAGCGAACGACAGCGATGGGTTTTAGGGCCTATCGAGGCCTCTGTCATGCACGCGGTCGACCTCCACTAAGGCACGATCGACTGTGGGTAGGTTTTTTTCCAGAATCTCATACTGATTGTGTATGTTGTGTTCATGCCGTGTTTATGTGATCCAAACATGATTAAAACAACATAATACTTGCATTGTAAGCATTCAAAAGTGTCAAAGTTTAAAATATGAGAAGGATGGTCAGGAAAATAAACCTCGTCTCAATCAGAGACGAGGTTGGTCATTTAGTGAAGATCAACCTCGAGAATGTAGGTCATCAATCAGTAAAACTTGACAACAAACAATGAAGCATATCATCGGAAATGAGGTTCGACATTCATCTTGGAACGATGAGGTTCATCAGTGAAGATAAAACTCATCGTTAGATTTGAAGCTCGTCAGTGAAGACGAGGTTCATTTAAGAGAAAGTCATCAAAGTTGCTACGCAGTTAGACTCGGCTATCGAAGATGAAGTTCGTTAGTGAAGACAAAGTTCGTCTGACAAAGTCAGAAAAGACAAAATTCGTCAGAAGAAGCTTATTTACTGCAAAGTACATTTTGTAAGACGAACCTCGCTGCGTAACAAGGCTTATCTTACATGACGAACCCCGTTTCAATTAAAGATGAGGTTTGTTGTCCACGAGAGATTTAGCTACAACGGCTTCAAAAACTTAGTCAGTCACGTGAGCTAATCGTCAAGAGCATGTTACGACGTGCGCTGATTTGGAGGAGGCAGTTACGCCCCTGTACCCGTGATCTTAGCACGTCAGTTACGTATTTAAACCCTATAAATAGCCATGGATAGCTACATAGAAAAGGTTTGAAAATTTACGACTTGGACTTGAAGAAACATCAGAGATCAGAGTTTCTGTGTACGGATCCGGATTTTGAACTTTGTCTTCAGCCGGTTAACGAACGTGAGAAGCTTTAGTGATCTTGTTCTGATTGTCAACGGGAGGCAATCTTGACTCAAGCATTAAGGGAAGCATCCTTTCGCTACCAAGAACCCACGTTAAACAAAGAGAAGCTGAATTAATCTTCTCTTCATCTGTAATCGAGAGAGAGGGTGAGTGATTGTAAGGGTTTCATACCAAGCGATCAAACCCATTTCTTAAAATAAGAGAATCAATCCCAATCAATTTTTCGACCCTACAGACGATGGCGACCGTAGTGGGAGAAGCCATTCTTTCCGATGAGATGGTGGTAGTGCAATCAGACAAGATCGCAGTGGGAACAGACGTCAAGACTTTGGTCATCGAATTTGAACAGTCCAAATTCGAGGAGTACTTCTCCTCTGGTAAGTCTAGTCCCACGAAGGCACGTAAGTGTCGTCGAGTCTCATATGAGACTTCAGCTCAAGTGGCTTTTGATGATTAAACTCGAGTTAACCTCAAGGAAAAGTTAGCCCCTCAAAGAGGAGGCTCCAATGACTAACCGTCAGACTAAGAAATGGGTTATCAAGCAACCTAGCCAAACTTCGGCTTCTTCTAGCCAAACCATGGCTTTTGATAATGAACTTCACCCAGTTTTGACTGAGTCAAAAGTTCCAATTGGTCCACTATCGAGACGCGCTTGATAACGTCAACGTCGGAATCAAGCTCGCCGTAGGGCTCGAGCTTTGGTCTTGCTAGACGGTTTTCACTATCGACCGAAGGCTTATTAGCCCAAGGTTAACAAGTCTAACGAGGGTCAAGTGATTGAGGAACATCCAAATGATGGATCTCATCCTCGTACTCGAGTAGGCTCAGAACCCGAACCTTATCCTCAAAAAGAGGTTCAACAAATTCAATAAACGGTTCATGCTGAGGCTTGTCAAGAAAACGGACCTCAGATTAAGAACCGATCGAGAAGGCGAACTCGTCAAACCCGTCCTATCAATGAACCTCGCTATGCGAATGATGGAGTTTGTCAACTTACCCAAGGTTGTCAACCTCTTTCATTCAGAGGGTTTCACTCGGGTAAGGCTATGGTGACAGAATCAGCTAGGGGTGGTCCCGCTGGTGACCTTCGGGATTATCTCACGTGCAAACGTAGCATAAATCAGATGCAATCTCATTGCTGCTGTAAGAGGCTTATCTCTGCAGTGCTTTCCTAATGCCCATGCAGGGAATCAATGCACAAGTCTTTAGTCTTCGAATGGTTGACTGAGCCGTCGACGGTCTCATCATCAAGGAGAAGACGCTTTTGTCCCAAAAAACAAGCATCCAAGAATCGCTACATTGAAGTGCTGATCAACATGGTCAGCAAGGGCAAGAGCAAAGTCTTAGCTGATTCTTCTGAATTTTCTGATCCTAAATATTCTCCAGGATTAGGTGAAATGCTTGTTGAAGGGAAGGGGTGTTTCAACACACTCGTACTCGTAAAGGCATAGTGATCCCGTTTGATTACCGACGATTAGCGGGTATCACCGATGAGACTGAAGAAGACCCTGAAAACTCAGCTATTGCCACTTCTCAACCTTCTAATATAGACCAAAGTGAACAAGCAAGTGCTCATATGGCCGAAAGTGAGTAAGACATGGTGAGGAAGATGTAGGAACAACAATCAACTATCCTCCAACAACAAGAATCTATCAGGCGCTTGGAAGAAGTGGTAGAGAGACTCCACGAGGAGAAGGAAAAGAAAGAAAAGAAAGAAGGTTCATTCCCAAGCTTTAGGATCTAGGCGTAGGCGAGCCTCACCTGCTGATGAAGAACGTAGCCATCGAAACCCAGATGGTGATAATGAAAGCGATGAGGACAAGTTTGTGAAAATTCATTCTGAATAGTCTGTGGTTGAATCCAATCCCCGTACGAAAGTACGGGACCAAAAGTGGGATGACTTCCAAAAGTAACTTGATGCATTGAAGCTCTAAGGAAACTTCAAAGAACTGGGGGTGGCCTAGCCATATCCAAGTGAATGGGATATGATCTCGCATCCTCCGAAGTTCAAACCACTCAATTTAGTACAGTTTGATGGCAAGGGTTCTTCTACCCAACATATTTATTACTTATAGGCACAGATTGGAGATATAGTGGGTAATGATCCTATTATGACTCGATTATTCATCACCACCCTAAAAGAGATAGCTTTTGAATGTTTCCGCAGATTGGAGCCAGGGTCAATCCAAAGTTGGAGAGATTTGGAGAAGCTTTTTCTAGCCCGATTCTTCGACGATGACACTGAGGTATCTATGGCCACGCTATTAGCCAAGAAGCAGAAGCAGATAGAGTCTGTCAGTGACTTTATCAAGAAATTAAGAAATTGATCGTTGCACTCGCGTGATCAAGTCTCTGAATCTACTCTTGTGGAGATGTGCCGTAACAATCTTTCTATCAATATCTTATCCAAGATGGGCGCTGTTGAAGCTCGTCCATGGAAAGATTTGGTTTGGCAAGGAGAGCAAGTGGAAAACATGCTCAAGAGGATAGATGCTGAAGAACCTCAAGAATCCTAACCTAAAAATGGAGGGGGTAAAGACAACGATAATTCCCAGAAACAATCAAAAGGGAAGGATACTCTAGCTATTGAAACAACATCATCCCTAAAGTCTTCTACCAAACAGAAGGGAAATACTTCCGACAATCGATTTTAGAAGAAGTGAGATTTCAAGGATGAACATGTTGTTTCCATTCTCACATCTTTGATCAAGATGAATAAGATTAAATTACCAAAGGTAAAACGAAACGCATAAGTGTTAAGGATCGACGATCCTAACTTTTGCATGTAGCACAAGATGATGCATCATCCAACCAAGGCATGTTATATCCTGAAAGATAAAATTCAGACTTTGTTAGATTCAAGTGTGATAACCCTTCAAGCCAAGCAAAAGAAGGTATTTGTGAATATGGTTTCGTTTCAGTTTGGAGATTTCGCTGAGGTGCAAGTCCAAGATGGCATGAAACCGATTCACCAAGCAGAGATGAGGGTTGCGAACTTTGACCCTCATCAGAAGAAAGAAAAGGGAATGGTCTCCTACACTACCCTTAAAGGTGAAATGAAGTGGGTTCATCCTGATTTACTAATGGACGAGTAGTGGACATCGGTAAACGCAAAGAAGCCTAAAGTCACACGAAGATCATTCAACGCTATTTTTAGCCATCCTGGATAAGGGGGTTGAAACTGCGTCACTTAGCAGTTCTGAAAATGAACAGCCAGCATTCACTGCACAACCTACACAGATACCAAGAACACGCGGGGGATAAGAGTATTTGAAGAAATACACTGAAACAGCACTTGCACCACCCACTCTAAGGAAAAAAGTAACGGAGCAATCTCAAGGGATGGAACTTCATTACAGTAAAGCACTCAGAAAAGATGCACCAGAGAGCTCAAAAAATCCTTTTCAGTTTGATGTGTTGGCTCAGTTAGCCAACATCCCAGCGAGGATTACGTTGTTTGAGCTTCTGCGTTTATCTCATTTAATGAGAGAAGCTCTTCATGAAGCTTTGGCAGATAATGAGGCTTTTCTTACTCATTTTGCACCGAACCCAATTGGATCAACATTAGAGGAAGCTTGTCCTCAATGTTGTCAAGGAATAATGTTGTGCATCACCTTTTCTCAAAAAGACATGCATGTGAGGAACCCGAAACACGATAGACCATTGTACTTCACGGGGTATATCGGCTCTATTCGGGTAGACAGAATTTAGGTTGACCCAGGTTCTGCTTTGAGCATCATACCATAGAGGCTCATTCATCACCTTGGAGTTGCGTTGCATTGCTTATCAATGATAGGAACCACCATCTATGGCTTTAACGCTTCCAATACTCATCTCCTTGGCAAAATCAAACTCAAATGCCAAATGGATGATTTGAGGATAGATGTCACCTGCTATGTCATCGATGCAGAGACGTCTTACAATTTGTTATTGGGTGGACCATGGATCCATAACAATCTGATTGTTCCATCGACTCTACATCAATGCATGAAATATGTAGATGAGAGTGATGAAGTTAAAACAGTGGTCGTAGAGAAGCAACTATTCAAGGGGGTGGAGAATTATTCCACAGATTCTATCCATTACCTTGAGGGTGAGCCTTTTGAAGTACCACTGATTGAAGAACCAGATAGCGGTAATGAAGCCCATACAGAGTCTAAGCATGAACAAGTCTTGTCTTTAATGACATAGAACTCATCGTAATCGGTCTTGAAAATCTAGATGTAAACGATCCTATCTATGAGAACAGTGGAGTTATCATTAATAATAATGATGATTTAGCTTACTTATCATGTGTTGAATTGAATTCTGACATACCTAGTTCAAGCACTAGCATATCGGCAGATCCTCTACCCCAATTATTTACTGAATCAAATTTATACAAGCTAATTCAATCATCTTTTGTGACAAATCGGCAACGAATTGAATCTTCGCAAGCAGTATTCATAGTACCGACTAAAGTTAAAGGCCAAAAAGACATCATTTTTGGGAAGAGTGACGGTCCGTCGCAAACTCTTTTAGAAGAATCTGAGAAGGAGGAAAAAGATCCGCAATTATCATATTTTACACCAACAACCCAAAAGCTTATGAAAAAAATGGGATACGACTTCATCCATAAAGAAGGCTTAAATTTCGGTAGAGGGATCCAAACACGAATCCGATCTTCTTATGTCCCAAAAGGAAAGTCAGAGGATTACTATCATAAAACTCGTAGTAGGTTAGGTTATGAATCTCCGCCATTCATGCTGTGTTTTCGAACCAAAGAAGATTCAGATGACGATTCTGGCACCTCATCTTCTGAATCCATTTGCTGGGAGTCTAACTCTAGTGTAGGAGCTGTGTTCAGGACACTCATGGCCAACATTACCACAACATCTCTAGTAGAAATCCAAGAAGATGACCAATTATCTCTGCTTGATGATCCGCTAATCCGACAGCTAGTATACAGTGGGAACACCGCTTCGAACAACACGAGCCTCCTACTGATGACAAAGTGATTCAAGTGAACATGGGAGACGAGATCCACCCAAAACCCATATTCATAAGTGATAGCTTATCGCCCGAAGAGAAAGAAGACATCATTACTTTAGTACGAGAGTATATTGTTATCTTTGCTTGGAACTATGAGGATATGCCTGGGCTTGATCCCCAAGTGGCTATGCATCGATTAAACATCAAACCAAACGTCAAGCCTGTTAAGCAACAGTAAAGACAATTTCAGCCCCAAATTATGGAAGCAATTGAAGCTAAAGTGAAGAAGCTCATTGAGTCAGGGTTTATTCATGAAGAGAAACACCCTGATTGGGTGGCCAACATTATCCCTGTTCTGAAAAAGAACGGGAAGATTCGAGTATGCATTGACTTCCGAGACTTGAATTCAGCTTGTCCTAAAGACGATTTTCCTTTACCCATCACGGACGTCATTATTGACAATACATGCGGGTTTGAAAGGATGTCTTTTATGGATGGATTCTCAGGGTATAACCAAATCAAAATGTATCCAGATGACGAAAAGCACACGTCCTTTCGAACACCTTCGGAGATATACTACTATACAGTAATGCCCTTTGGATTGAAGAATGCTGGTGCTACATACCAACGTGCCATGATCTCTATTTTCCAAAGGCATCTACGAAAGACTATAAAATGTTATGTGGATGACTTGGTCGTTAAAATTCGTGACAAGGAAAACCATTTACACGACTTGAAAATAATGTTCGACCTCATGCGGACACATCAACTTAAGATGAATCCGACCAAGTCATTTTTAGGAATGGCTAGCGGTAAATTCCTAGGGTTCATGGTCACAACTAATGGAATTCATCTTGACCCAGACAAAGTCAAAGCCATTCGAGAGCTGCCACCTCCTAGAAATCGCAAGGAGCTTCGGGGTTTACAAGAACGATTGGCATACATTCGCAGGTTCATTTCCAACCTATCAGGCAAATGTTAACCATTCTCAAGGTTAATAAAGAAGGGAGTATCCTTTATATGGGATAAAGCTTGTCAGAAAGCATTTAAAGAAATTAAGCGATATCTCTCCAATCCGCCTGTATTGATCACACCGAAGTCAAGTAAACCTTTCTTGATATACATTCGGGCCACAGATCATGCATTGGCAGGACTCTTAGCACAAGATGATAAAAACGGCCATGAGCAAGCTATTTATTATCTCAGTAGGACCTTATCAGGTGCTGAACTTTGTTATCCTCCTATTGAGAAAGAATGTTTGGCACTGGTCTTCATTGTCCAGAAGTTGCGATATTATTTGGTTGGGCAAATCATACATGTCATTTTCCAGATCAATCCTATTCGGATATTCATGACACAGCCCAGTGCATTGAACTAGCAACTTGCTAGATGGGCATTATTACTCTCCTAATATGATATTCACTTCAAACCTTAAAAGACAGTGAAAGGTCAATATATTTGTGACCTCATTGCCAACCATCCATTGAAGGGGAAGGTGCAATTGTATCAGGACATACCAGATGAGACATATGAAGCTAATGTTGTCTCTAAAGAGCAGGTATGGCAATTATATTTCGATGGTACGGTAAGAACGAGTCCTACTGGTCGAGTTATTGCCGGAGTGGGGGTAGTCTTTATCTTTCCACAAAATCATGTGCTACCACAAGTCGTTTTTTTATCAGAGTAATGCTCTAATAATGTAGCTGAATACAATGCTTTGTTGGTTGGCCTAGATATAGCTAGACAGCTGGGGGTGAAGCACCTAGAAGCATTGGCTACTCACAACACGTCGTTAATCAGTTGAAGGGAGAATATGAGGATCTCATCCCTTATCATATAGCAGCGATCGCATTTTGTCGAATCTTTTGAGGGTTTCTACATTGACTACGTATCCCGTCTCAAGAATACTTATGCTGACGCATTAGCATCGCTCGCGGCCACATTAGCTTTACCTGAAGGAGCTACTCAACAAATCACCGTGACAAGCAAACATTTATTCAAGTTGAAGTATGCATTGCAGATCAACGTGATTGAAGATGAACCTGCAATGCTCAAACCTAAAGATTGGCAATTTCTGATCAATGATTATGTCTTATATGGTTTATTGCCTGAAAACATCAAGGAAAGAGAATCTATTCGTAGACGAGTACCTAGGTTCTACTATGATGCCCAGTCACAGACTTTGTACCGAAGGTCGTATGACGGGCTATTACTTTGCTATTTGTCAAAGAAAGAAGCAAAAGAAGCTCTTAAGGAAGCGCATGATGGCATCTGTGGAGCTCATAAGCTCGTTCCTAAATTGTAGGATAGACTATGTAGATTGGGTTATTACTGGCCTAACATGGTACAAGATGCCGTTAACTATGCCAAACGATGTCATGCCTGGCAGATACATGCTAACTACAAGTATCAACCACCCCAGCGTCTTCACCCGTCAGCCACTTCATGGCCTTTTGAAACATGGGGTATGGACATTGTTGGCCCAATAATCCCACCCTCTTCTAAGGGACATTGCTTTATTTTAGCGATAACTGATTACTTCTCTAAATGGACAGAAGCAATCCCGTTAAAAGAAGTTAAAACGAGTGATGTTGTTAAATTCTTAAAACATCACATCATTTACAGATATGGCATTCTGAGGCGTATCATCCCTAAAAACGGGCCCCAGTTCGTTAGCCAAGCCTTCACACGATTCTGTGATAAATTCAAGATCAAGAATTTGGCTTTAACTGCTTATAACCCTGCTTCTAATGGACAAGCAGAAGCATTCAACAAGATCATCATCAGAATTCTCACCAAGATGGTTTTGACGAATAAAAGAGATTGGAATAAGAAGTTGGGTCAAAGCTTGTGGGCTTATCGCATAACTGTTCACACACCGACAGGAGCGACTCCATATTTCTTTGTATATAGGTGTGAAGCCGTATTACCATTGGAAATTCAAATTCTGTCTCTGTGAATAGCACTTGCAACTGGCATAATAACGGAAGAAAGTCATCGCCGACGTCTTGAAGAACTGGAAGCGCTAGATGAAAAGCGACTACTGGCTTAACAACACATCGAGCTTTATCAAGCTCGGATTTCTAGAGCATTCAATAAAAAGGTTAGATACCGCACATTCAAGGAAGATGACTTAGTTCTTGCCGTTCGATGCCCAATGATTTTGAATTCTAAAAAGAAAGGGAAGTTCAAGCCAAAATGGGAGAGACCATTTGTAGTAGAAAATATTTACTCAAATGGAGCTTATCGTCTTATCGCTCAAGATGGTGATAAACTCATGATGTCTACCAATGGTAAATTCCTGAAGAAATATTACACATATGCCTCATGGTCAAATATGCCCTATGATAGGAGGAGAAGCAAAGAAAGGTAATGGCTTCCTCACTTTGTCTCCTTCAAATTTCCCTCACTAATCCTAGTAGGACTATAAAATCATCCTGTTAATGATCACCTCTGATTGTTGATGTTTTTGCTCAAAACAATATCTTTCCAATAGCAACTTACTATGTGATGTGTTACTGCATGATATTCCTAACATCGTCATTTCCCCAAATGACGTTCGTTTTCTCAACTTAAGCCTACCAAGTGATGTTTCTTCGTTTCTATCACCATCGTCATACTGCCAAGTCACTAAACGATGTGATTTTGCTAACGTTATCATTTCCTGAAATTATGTTCGTTTTCCTAACTTAGGCCTACCAAGTGATGTGTCTTCGTTTCTATCACCATCATCATACTTCTAAGTCACTGAACAATGTGATTTTTCTAACGTCGTCATTTTCCCAAATGACGTTAGTTTTCTTAACTTAGGCCTACCTAGTGATGTGCCTTCGTTACTATCACCATCATCATACTGCTAAGTCACTGAACAATGTTATTTTCCTAACATCGTCATTTCCCCAAATAATGTTTGTTTTCCAACTTAGGTCTATCAAGTGATATGCCTTCATTTTTATCACAATCGTCATACTGTTAAGTCACTGAACGATGTGATTTTTCTAACGTCATTATTTTCCTAAATGATATTCGTTTTCTAACTTAGGCCTACCAAGTGATGTGTCTTTGTTTCTATCACCATCGTCATACCGCTAAGTCACTGAACGATGTGATTTTCCTAACGTCATCATTTCTCCAAATAATGTTCATTTTCTAACTTAGGCCTACCAAGTGATGTGTCTTCTTTTCTATCACCATGGTCATACTGCTAAGTCACTGAACGATGTGATTTTCCTAACGTCGTCATTTCCCCAAATGACGTTTATTTTCCAACTTAGGCCTACCAAGTGATGTGTTTTCATTTCTATCATCATCGTCATACTGCCAAGTCACTGAACGATGTGATTTTCCTAACGTCGTCTCCCTAAATGACGTTTTTTTTCAAACTTAGGCCTACCAAGTGATGTGCTTTTGTTTTCTTTATCGTTGTTATTCTAAGTCATTGAATGACTTGATCATCCCAACATCGTCATTTTTATAAATGACGTTCGTTTTCCTAATAAGTTCGCTATGTATTGAGCTTTGTTCTTAACACTTAGTCATATTTTGAACCTAGTTATCATACATTTGATCTGAAGCCTAAGAGAGGCTAAGGATAAAAAAAATCTTAGCAGTAAAGTCTAAGAGAAACTCTTTGACAACATATCATACTGAGGGGAAAGTATGGATAGTCCAACTCAAACGACAGTTGGTAAAGACAACTCAAGTCCCTTGAAAGCTGAGGGTTTGCTAAAAATTCTAAGTAAAATGCTTCAAGTACACTAAAAGTAAGAGAACAATATGTGGATAAAGTATAAATTTTATTCATATATAATTAGAAGTACAAAAACTCGAAGTACATAGATTGAACTTAAATGACTTGAACTACACCACGAGGTTCAGTTATAAGTTCCTTCGAACTATATTACGAGGATCAGTTACAGATTCTTTCAATGACATTCGGACTACAACATGAAGTTCAATTACAAGTTTTTGACGACCTTCGAGATTGCACTACGAGCCTTGTCCGCAACGACGTCACTGTTCTTGGTATTGAAGTTTCATCTTCCGTTCCTGAGCATGAAGTATTCCCCATACACCAACTTTTAACTTGGGTGCTTGTAGCACATGCCTACCTACTTTGGTAAGCTGACTACTAATAGAAACACCATAAGCTCTGAGCTTAGGATCAGCACTTCTTCCAACTCCACAAAATGTGAAGGCAGCTCTAACATTGTTACTGACTCCTCTGAAAGGAAGCACTTCACTGAGTCTACGAAGCTGCCACATAGACCGAAGTCCAGAAAAGGGACTGCATACTTGGGGGCACATGGCATGTCAAAACAGTAAGCATGTTTGGACTTAGGATATCTCATGGAGTTTACATTCAAAAGTCCAATTTGTTGAAATATATTCTTATTTCGACTCTAGAAGACTGAGAAATCCTCAAATGAGCGAGCTACTACAAAGGCCAAGACATCAAGGATCAGATCAGAAGCGTTACCTTAAGCGATAGTATCATCAACTTTGCTTACCTCACCGGCGACAATTATCAGAGCTTGGAATTTAGTAGGAAGCGAAGAGGGAAGCCTTAAAACGCAAGGTCCCCTCTGAGTCATTTTGAAACAAGACACAGAAGAGGAAGATGAATCCTCTCAAAAAGTAATGGCCTATTTATAGGCGAAGAAGCCAACCAAGTGGCTAAGATTCATTACATGAATCCCTAAGCACCAAACCACCAAAGGGCATAGAGAACAAAGCGATGCAATCAATTGCTTTCGTAATTAACACCAACGAGGATGTGGTTCGAAGCAATGCATTAAGTACCAAAGACTTAATGATGATGAAACAAAGTGACGGATCCATGTGGATCAATAGTCAGGGAACTATTGAAAGTTGCCACGCCTTTCAATGAGATTTATTCTCGTTCCTACGTTAAAAATGGCGAAGGTCGCTATTTTGATTAAAACTCGAATGTCGAGAGTCAACTGAAATTAGTTTGAACCTCATCTAATAACGAAGGGCATTCCCCTAATTAGGCTCAAATGCTGAGACTCAATTGAGATAGGATTCGAACCTTGTCTAATAACAAAGGTATTTCCTTTAATTGGGCTCAAATGCTAAGTCTTAATTTAGTTTGGATCCGAACCTCGTCTTCGACGAAGGTCATTCCTCTAATTGGGCTCAAATGCTGAGACTCGATTAAGATTGATTCGAACCTCATCTAATTGTTAGACCTAGAGAGGGGGTGATTAGGGTCTTATGATAATCTAATCCGATTTAAATACTAATTAAAACTATTTAACAAATATATCCTAGTAAGTATGATATGCTACAAGATATGTGAGCTAGGATAAGCAAAATAAACAAAGAGATATATCCTATATGATAAAAATATATGCAAGGATATATAAACTAGCATAAGATGATATATCCTACCAAAGAGATATACAATATGATATATGCAATGATATGTAAACTAACACAAGGGTAAATAATATGAACTAGATAGTGGATGATAAAAATAGTGAGCTATGGACAATGGCGACAAGAAATATAAACATAAGATTAAGTACGCCAAAGCAAACTCAAACACACGATATGATCACGGAGTTCGGACTTTCCGTCCTACGTCTCCGCTCCCCTCTTCCGGGGAGAAATCCGCTATCACAACCGGGATTTCTACGCTCACCCGAATAAGGTTTACAATCACACTATGTCGGTTTTCAACGATCACCGATCAACGTATACACTCACTCACAATGTCGGTTTTCAACGTTCACCGATCAACGTCCACTCCTCACACTCGGTTTTCTAGTTCACCGAAAACTACACAACAACTCACTCAGTTTTTTAGCTCACCGAAAACCATACAACACTCTTAATGTATCAATAAATGATTTGTTCTCTCATACAAGGTGAGAACTCAAATAAGCACAACTCAATGTTACAATCTCTCACAACCCTAATATACTATGTATGTAAATACAAAAAGCTCAAGTGGGTTTGTATGTAAACAATGAGTAAATCAAGTCAAACTAAACTCAATACAAATGCTAGCTTATGGAAATGTAAATCAAACGTATAAATAGCTAGATATGGGTTTAGAGATTCTTCTCTGAATAACAAGATGGAGAGATGGAGATTGAAGATGAAGCTCAACCAATATAGATGATCTCCTCCACTTGTGTAAAACTTTCTTCCCAAACACAAACGCTTTTAAACAAACTTAAACTCTTGTTTAAAACTTATTTAAAAACTTCTTGGATGTTGAAAATAGTTATGACAAAGGGGTATATATAGGGTAGAAGAAAACAACTCAAAAAATCTCAAAAACCCACTAAAAAACCAAAAACAGAAGTTACCGTTAAAGTTCAACGGTCGGATGCTACAGTAAAGGTGATCGACCATGGTGGTCGACTGCGAAGTTCATCAAAACTGAGAGAATGTGCAGAGAGTTTGACGGTCGACCGCACTGTAGCGCAGTCGACCATGGATACCGTAGCACTGCATATCCAGCTTTGTAAAATCAATTAGAAATAGTAAATCAACTCCAACAATTATGAAAATTTGATAGAAGGTTCTAGACATGTATAAGAACATGTTAGACAAAGAATTTCTGAAAAATAATTTCTCATTTGAGAGAAATAAATTTTTGAACACAGATATACAGTTTCTAAAAATCTGCTGACATACACGATTTTGTAAAATCAATTGGGTACAGTAAATCAGCTTCAAAAATGGTAAAATTTTGAGAGAAGTTTCTAAACATGTAGATAAACATTTAAAAGAAAGAATTTCTTAAATATCACTTCCCATTTGTAAAAAATCATCTCTTTTGTAAAAACATGTACGAACATGCAAGAACGAAAAACATGATTTTATAAATTCAATTAAATGTAACAAAGCAATTTCAAACTTGATGAAAATTGGGAAATGTTTGCAAATGTGATTTTAAACATGTTACAAAAAAGAATTTTCCAATTTTCATTTCCCAATAGTGTAATCTCATTATTTTGCAAAATCACATAAGTATGGACTTGTAAAAGCTTGATCTTGACAAAATGAGTTTAAACAAAGTTTTGAAAACTTTCCAATAGATTTATAAACTTAATAAAAGATATAAAATAATGTCGTTAAGTCTATAATCCAAAACGACGATAAACCAAACCAAACGTGTGTGTGATATTGAGCTTGAAGTATTAACATACATAATATAAGCCCTAAACTAATTTACCCAAGCTTGATTGGTCTTCAATATGCTTGACTTGGTAATCTCGCGGATGAAGCTTGAACTTGATCTTTAACTTTGAATTGCAAGGCTTCACTCTACTATTCCGCCAACCTCCATTGGATATGATCGTGAATGCGCAATTCCATCCATCCTCCAACATATTGTTTGTCTACAATAAATAAGAAAATACAAACACTAGATAAATAATATTAGTAGTAAATTGTTTGTTAAACATCATCAAAACAAGAAGGCAAACGATCTCCCCTTTTTTGATGATAACAAACAATTTACAAAATAAAATATATGCATGAAGGACATGAACATATAAAAAATAATTCACATGCATATAAACAAGGAAATGTATACTCACAATATTTTTCCCCCTTTGACAACATCAAAAAGGGAAAAACCATAAAGAGGAAAGAGAGCGAAAGCTCCCCCTACAAATAAACATGAGTGAGTATAAAATAAATATAGGGATTGCTCCCCCTATCAAAATGCCATATAGAATATATGCAATGAAGACTAAGGAAAAAATATGTGAGGAAGCATAACTCACATAACAATATAATGAGAACACATATAAATATATCAATATGAAAAATAGTGTCTCATATCAAAGGACATAAGAACCATGTGTAAAAGGTAGATTTATAAAATCAAAAGAAAAGGAGCATGAGAATCATGCAAAATGTTTTCAAATAAAACCAAATCAATCAAATGAAATCATAAATCAAAATTTAAATCATAAAACCAAAACATCATTGATTTTAAAAAAATCAAGAGAGGCAACTATATCTAGCTCTTAAGCTAATATCTACCCATTAAAAACACTAAAATTCTTGGTTTAAAATCAAGTTTGTTTTGGTACCCAAGTATTCTTGGTACCAAAAGGTTTAAGGATATGACCCCTATCATTTAAGCTCAAAGCCCTTGGGTTATGAACCCATTTGGGCGTATTTAGTGCACTAACACGGTCAAAGCAATAATCACTCAAATGACCCTTCCGATTGCAATTTATGCAATAAAAGAGATCCATTTGTTTTTGTGAACCATTAGCTCGTGCACGGGAATCATTTACAAATAAATACTTTCTTTTAAAATTATTTTTCAAATGAGAAACATTCTTAAACAATGGTCTATTTGGAACATATTGAAACTTAGAAGCTTTTTGGATATCAAAACAAAATTTAGCAAGATGTCCAAATCTACCACAAACATCATATTTAAAAGCATGTGGTCTACTAGAAGCATTTGGCAAATGAGATTTCTTTTTCAAATCAAAACAATATTCGGCCAAATGACCAAAACGACCACAATGATCACATCTATACATATGAGCATGCTTATGATGAACAATGGGTGCATGTGTGTGTACATGTGATGAAGAAGCTACATGAGATGCACAAGGAGCATTGATATTTTTATGTTTGTGTGCATCATAGAAAAATTTAGCTAAATGGCCTTGACGGTCGCAAATAGAACACTTGTAAACTTTGCTATATATATGTGCATAATGAGTGGATGATTTTGACTTAGACTTAGCGCACATATCCATAAGCTTCTTATAATTATTAATGCATGTAGTTAGAGTTGAATCTAAAGAGCAAATATGATTTTTAACATTGTTCAACTCATTATTAGGCATATTAGCATTAACTTTAGAATTAGAACATAAATAGTCATTTATAAATGAAGCAGTATCATTTTGTATGTTCTCTACTTCTAACATGGTATTATTTTTATCATGAGTCAAGTTAGCAATATCCAATTTTAAATTATTTTTTTTTAAATTTAGCATATCATTGTTTTCTTTAAGAGCAACATTTTCTTGAGAAATGATATCAAATTTGGAAGCTATCTTCTCATGATCGAATTTTAAATCTTCATGCTTGCTTTGCAATTTAATAAAATCATTTTGTAATTTGTTATAAGCATCCAATAATTTTTTACTAGCACAAGTAAGTTCATCACTAGATAAATCATTAGTAGTTTCGAACTCGTAAACCTCACTAGGGCTATCGCCTAGTACTCGTGTGCATGATGCTCCATATGAACTTGAAGCCGGATACTCCAAAGCTTGTTGGATCGCCTCCAAGTCTCCTTGATGTGCTTCTATAAATTTTCAAAGTTTGTAAGCACTATCAAAATGAACAAACTTGTTAGACATAGATGAATTAAAAGCATTTAGCAAATATTCTAACAAAATATTGTTCATTGTAAACATACGATGATCATTCTTATTCCACTTGGATTTCTCCAAAATGGGCACAATATAAGCATAATCTATAATTTTCCATAAATCAAAGTGTTTAGATTGAACAAAAGTTTAAATTTAACACACTATTGGGCATAAGAAAAATTATCTAATCTAGGAGCAATATTGATGGCATAACCTAAACCATGCATATCCATAATATAAAAGGAAAGCAAGATACAAATAAAGCTTAAAATTAGATTAGCACAACAAGCTAACTTGGATCTTTAACTCAAGGCGATTAGACCTTAAATCAAAGAGTACCAAGCTCTGATACCAATTGTTAGACCCTAGAGGGGGGGTGATTAGGGTCTTATGCTAATCTAATCCGATTTAAATACCAATTAAAACTAATTAACAAATATATCCTAGCAAGTATGATATGCTATAAGATATGTGAGCTAGGATAAGCAAAATAAACAAAGAGATATATAAACTACAATAAGATGATATATCCTACCAAAGAGATATATAATATGATATATGCAAGGATATGTAAACTAACATAAGGGTAAATAATATGAACTAGATAGTTGATGATAAAAATGATAAGCTATGGACAATGGCGACAAGAAATATAAACATAAGATTAAGTGCGCCAAAGCAAACTCAAACACACGATATGATCACGGAGTTCGGACCTTCCATCCTACATCTCCGCTCCCCTCTCCTGGGGAGAAATCCACTATCACAACCGAGTTTTCTACGCTCACCCGAATAACGTTTACAACCACACTATGTCAGTTTTCAACGATCACCAATCAACGTATACACTCACTCACAATGTCGGTTTTCAACGTTCACCGATCAACGTCCACTCCTCACACTCGGTTTTCTAGTTCACCGAAAACTACACAACAACACACTTCGTTTTCTACCTCACCGAAAACCTTACAACACTCTCAATATATCAATAAATGATTTGTTCTCTCATACAAGGCGAGAACTCAAATAAGCTCAACTTAATGTTACAATCTCTCACAACCCTATTATACTATGTATGTAAATACAAAAAGCTCAAGTGGGTGTGTGTAAACAATGAGTAAATCAAAATCAAACTAAACTCAATACAAATGCTAGCTTATGAAAATGTAAATCAAACGTATAAATAGCTAGATATGAGTTTAGAGATTCTTCTCTGAATAACAAGATGGAGAGATGGAGATTGAAGATGAAGCTCAATCAATGTAGATGATCTCCTCCACTTGTATAAAACTTCTTCCCAAACACAAACTCTTTTGAACAAACACTAAACAAACTTAAACCCTTGTTTAAAAACTTCTTGGATGTTGAAAATAGTTATGGCAAAGGGGTATATATAGGGTAGAAGAAAACAACTCAAAAAATCTCAAAAACCCACTAAAAAACTAAAAACAGAAGTTACCGTTAAAGTTCAACGGTCGGATGCTACAGTAATGGCGATCGACCGTGAAGTTCATCAAAACTGAGAGAACGTGCAGAGAGTTTGACCGTCGACCGTTGGTACTGTAGCACGCATATCCAGCTTTGTAAAATCAATTAAAAATAGTAAATCAACTCCAAAAATTATGAAATTTCTAGAGAAGGTTCTAAACATGTAGAAGAACATGTTAGTGAAATAATTTCTAAAAATAATTTCTCATTTGAGAGAAATAAATATTTGAACATAGATATACAGTTTCTAAAAATCTGCTAACATACACGATTTTGTAAAATCAATTGGGCACAGTAAATCAACTCCAAAAATGGTAAAATTTTGAGGGAAGTTTCTAAACATATAGATAAACATTTAAAAGAAAGAATTTCTTAAATATCACTTCCTATTTGTGAAAAATCATCTGTTTTGTAAAAACATGCACGAACAAAAAACATGATTTTGTAAATTCAATTAAATGTAACAAATCAATTTCAAACTTGATGAAACTTTGGGAAATATTTGAAAATGTGATTTTGAACATGTTACAAAAATGAATTTTCTAATTTGCATTTCCCAATAGTGGAATCTCATTATTTTGCAAAATCACATAAGTATGGACTTGTAAAAGCTTGATCTTGACAAAATGAGTTTAAACAAAGTTTTGAAAACTTTCCAATAGATTTATAAACTTGATAAAAGATATAAATAATGTCGTTAAGTCTATAATCCAAAACGACAATAAATCCAACCAAACGTGTGTGTGTGATATTGAGCTTGAAGTATTAACACACATAATATAAGACCTAAACTAATTTACCCAAGCTTGATTGGTCTTCAATATGCTTGACTTGGTAATCTCATGGATGAAGCTTGAACTTGATCTTTAACTTTGAATTGCAAGGCTTCACTCCACTATTCTGCCAACCTCCATTGGATATGATCGTGATGCGCAATTCCATCCATCCTCCAACATATTGTTTGTCTACAAGAAATAAGAAAACACAAACACTAGACAAACATTATTAGTAGTAAATTGTTTGTTAAACATCATCAAAACAAGAAGGCCAACACTAATAACGAAGGTCATTTCTTTAATTGAGCTCAAATGATGAGACTCAATTGAATAATGTTTGAACCTCAATTCACAACTTCAGACTAATGAAATTTGTAAGGTTTGAATCTCACTATGTGAGATTTGAAATACAAGGTGGAGTTCAAATCCAACCTCATATCAGAATGATAAGACTTGTATTTCAAGTCTTAAATCTTAAGGCAACGAAGTTCATAAACTTCAAAATCAGAGTAATGTAGAAGACTCATGCGTGTTGGGATGTAAAGCAGAACTAGTGGACAAAGACATCAAAAGTTCTCTTTATAAAAAAACTTAAAGAAGTCTGATTATAAAAAAATGGAGCTAAATAGATCCGGCGGTCTGACGAATCTCTTCAGCAAGCTTGGACTAAGATTCTTGATGTTCTGCCTTAACGTCAACTAACTCACGTCTACGTAGTTCCTCATCAGAATAGGCGCTCATATCATTAACAGCTTTTTCTAGTTGTTCTATTCGATCGAGTTCTGCTTGGAGCAATGGTTGATGTTGTACCTGTTTAGAGGCTAATATCTTCCTCATGTCCATCATGCATGCCAACTTTACCTCGGCCTCTGCCAGCTTGGTCTGAATAGCTTTAAGTTAAACTTGAAGATGATCAACTTGACGTTGTTTTTGAAGTTCGTCGTCTACAATTTTTTTACTCTCACGGGATAAATTCTCTTCGATCTCTTTAAGCTCATTAACCCGTTGCTTGGTCTCAAGCAATTGATGATCAAGTTCAAATAAGGAATCATCCTTCTGGGGTATAGTTTGCATGGCTCGTTCTTCAGCTAAAGGGTAAAGAGATCGAGACTGACGATTATGCCATTGATTGAAAAGATCTTCAACCTTGGTCAGGTGCAACCAGTAAGGAAATACTGCAAGGTCATAGGTTAAATTCTTCATTAAGTCTAAGAAAGGTACCAGTACCTCCTTAACTCCTGCAACGTCCCCTCCACGATCTAAGACTTGAGCGGGATATTCTCTCAAAATGCTGAGGAAATTCTCCAATATTTTTGATACGGCAAAATTTCTCACCAAGACGACATGAGAAGAGTGTATACAACTAGAAGACATCGTTTCATGATGAGCGGCAAAAGAAACTGTAACCTCTGTGAAAACTGGTGATGCAGTGTACACGGTATGAGTGGCGATGGTTGCAGCAACCATTGCAATAGTAGGAGCGGCAGCAATTATAGTACTTGATGCGACGCAAATTGTAGTCGTGACAATGGAGCTGAAAGACACAACACCTGTGTTCACGATGGCTTCAGCTTTCAGCCATAGTTGTTGGAGCCAATTCTTTTCCCTTAGCTTCATCAAGATTAACAAACAAATTATCAACTCAGGTTGTTTCCATAGTTGAACTTGAAGGCATCCTACTTTCAGTAGGGTCACCAGAATATGGTTCTGCCTTAGTACCTATATCAATAAATATAGCGGAGTCTGTGGAAATAAATAAACACAGCGAACTGAGTTGTTAGTACCTTAAAATCCAGAAAGGTAAATGGTTATATGTCTATCTTACCACGATCAACAGGAGCAATTTCGACGTTAGTGCTTGGTGCCGAACACAATCCTCAGTATGGAGTCGGGTTAAAGGAACTGTATCCTTAAGTTTCGAATCCGTTTCAACTCTGATGACTCTACCAAAGGGGTTTTGGGCGGAGAAATATTGTGCCTTGGTCTTTTGGCGATGCATTTAGACTTGCGCATCTGCCCGAGATCTTTAGACTTTTCCCCCTCTTGTCTCGGGGCCTCAACTTTTGCAGTTCGTCCCGAATAAGGAGTATCAGAGG
Organism: Asparagus kiusianus; assembly: GCA_022839385.1. Lineage (NCBI taxonomy): Eukaryota > Viridiplantae > Streptophyta > Magnoliopsida > Asparagales > Asparagaceae > Asparagus > Asparagus kiusianus. The sequence continues at coordinate 344,399 of BQKN01063404.1, forward strand.
AAAACAAGTCAAAATTAAAACAAGTTAATGTTGGCATACCAGTGATCCCTTTATCTAGGGGTGGTTCTTTAGGAACCTAGGATTGCTGATGAGAGCCTTCAACAGTAGATTCAATGGGCAGAGAAAAGCCCTTAGAAGCATCACGTGGAGGCGGCTCACAAGGTTCGTCAGCAGGGGCAAAATCCTCAAACCCACCAAGATCTGCTCCATCTCTAAGAACATTACCTATATCGGAAGCAGCAGGCATGTGGCTCCCGTATTCGTCAACATGAGGAGTTCTATGAGCTATATCCTCATTCAGAGCTGCATCTATCTTCTCTCGAGTTTCATGACGACTGGAAGGACGAGATTCTTCTACCTTGGAACTTTCTTCGGCATACAAGAACTCCTTGAGTCCTAGTATATGACTTCGTCTAGAAGCATTTCCAAATTTATACCGACACCAAATATATCGCAGTCCTGAAAAATTAACATTAAAGTTTGGAATCGCTGCGTTTTCCATACAATGCCACTTGTAATAAGCAAGCGTGGTTTGGGGCTGTGGATTCTATTGCGGAAGAAAGAAACGAGCACATGTGCCTCCGGCAATGGTCTAATACTAAGCTCTAGCCCTAATAATCAAGCTACAACGCTCAGATTTCAATTGAGTGTTGGGATTACCGATGTACAAATGAGCGTAGCCAAATTGAAGAGTGAAGCGACAGGGCAAGTAAGGTTCTAACACACACATTGGACCGAAACGAAAAATATGATACCCGGGACGAATGGTCATAAGCCACATGAAGCAACCGAGTGATAGGGTAGTGTAACCCTGACCGTTTGATGCATCCACTATGGCCTGTCCATAGCTGGTTCCAGGAAAATGAAGAAAACATCGGTTGAATTCCCATTTCTTATGATCGTGGAGAACGCGCCTAAACAAAACCATGTAATGGTACTCCCAATCTGAGTTCTCCAATCTTTGAATGAAAGGGATAACTTGACCCTTCGTACGAGCAGAAGGTGTGCTCATAAGGGTCGGGCAGTGCAGAACGACCCATGCTATGAAATAAGTGTAGCACAATCCTTCCTTTGGATTCTCGTTGCCACGACAAAATTGATAACACAAACTCCACAATCCACAATGAATGCGAGCGATCATGGCAGGGAGAAGGGCATAAGAATGGTCGTGCGCTAAACATACTACTGGAAATACTACTTCTATTGGCAGCATGTTGAAGCTTCCAGAGACAACAACGACATGTTAAAGCCATAACATAAGATATCCCGCCAGCAACGCCTTGGAAGAGATTGGCTCTCCACCTTGAAAGAAATAACTCTCAAAGGTGGTACCAACAGGGTAACCTTGTTCACTCGATTCTGATATGTGATGCATGGATGGATAAGCAAGTAGTCGTCGAGATAATTCACTTGCATCACAAGGACCCAATGGCACTATTGGATCATTCTTGTGCTCCGGATTCATGAAGAGGTAACGCACCCAGATGTTATGGCTGAGTAGCTTTTCACATCTCTTATTGGGTCGTCCTTCCACATTCATACAAATATGGTAATGGCACATTACCTCCCAAAAGGTCTCTACTACCCGGGGGTGTTCTGTTTCTAGAGACATTAACTCCCGCTAACCTGGGATATATTCCTCATATGGATAATTCCCATTTGGCAACCCGAAGACTTCCTCCATCTCATGAAGAGGAATCCCTATTTCTCCATCAGGAGTAAAGAAAGTATGGGTTGTAGGGTTATATAACTCCAAAATACAGAAGAATTGGTGAGAGTTATTGACTAACCCGAATTACGTTTCCCTTATGGGTGCATAAAGACCAAACCTTTTTGTTTCTCCTACAAGATGTATTCGGTGACACGAGGCCACCATTGCGTAGGACTCCAATGAGACCAGCCAGGAGTCCTAAATTCTTTAGCAGGGAATTGACCAGTTCGCTTAAAGAATGCACGGCCAAAAGTGTTAGCCTCCTCAACAGTCTCACCAACAGGAAGCTCCTTTTGAAAGAGCTCCGGGTGCAATCCGGTGATATAACAGCTACCGCTATCTATCTTGGCATCGCTCTGGGAAAAGTAGCCATATATAACCCCATCTTGTGCTGGGGTTAAATCCTAGTCCATTCTCCTTGAACCTGAGACGATCTTCAAAGCAGTAAGAGAAATGTCACGCTCCATCTAAGGCAAGAATAAGTTTTGTCCACTCACAGTTCTAAACCATTCATAAGTCCCGATAAGAGAACATGCTTCACAATGTGTTCACGATTAATGGACTCTAGGGGAGCATCAGTAATCATACACCTAAAGGTGGAAATCGAAGGTTCAGAAAGAAGATCCACTTCTTCTGGCTCCCGTTCTCTGAACAAAGGAATACTCTCAAGGGTAGAGTAATGAGGATGAGTTACAGCCACTTGAGTACTATCCGCTCCCAGATCACCACGTTGGGGAAGTGGAACAGAGGGATATACAACTGTACAAAAAGACAAACAAGGTTAATCTCGAGCAGCAGTCACAGCCAAATGACACGAAGGTCATTCTAGCAATTAACTTTAAAATTCGTTCAAATGATGAACCTCGTGTTACAACAAAATGTCAAACTTTGTTGGCCGAGTAAACATCATTCACTTGACAAACCTCGACAGGGAAAATAAGGTTTGTCAGTCCAGCAAAGCTCGTTGGTGAAAATGAGGTTCGCAGGTCATCATTTGAAGACAAGGTTCGTCAATCCAACGAACATAGTCGATGAAAAGATAAAGTTCATCATATAAATGAATTTCGTTTAGCAAAGCTAGAGAACGACCATCATCAGGATATCTAACATCGTTGGACACATGAGATTCAACTAGCAGATAAGACTCCTCAAAAGACGAGACAAGTCGTAGAGACGAGCCTCATCGATGACGAGCCTCATCAAATCAAGAAGACGCCATCTTTATGATGAGTTTGGAAGAAACTGTTCATATTCCTCAAGAAACCTAAGTCTAAAATAGATAGGGTTAATATCTTTTAGAACGCAAATTGTGCGTTTAGAACCATTACCCGAGAAAGTAGGCAGAACATTGGGTTCATATGAAGAGCCGACAAGCTTCTTACCCTTGCCCTTGCTTCGGTCCACAGTGGTCTTGGGGGCCATTAATTTCGTTTGAGGAGCTCGCGAAGGAGAAAAGATTGAAATTTTGGAAGAGGAGGAGTTCAGATAGTCCAAATGACAAAGGAAAGAAAGGACTTCTCATATGATGATGCCCTATATATAGAGAAAAGATCGAATCAAGGGTCGCAATCTTCAGTTGAGATCGTTTGATGAAATCTTTCCTCAACAAGATCTGCAGACGGGATGCACGGAGATCTCTAGGCACCAGCTAGCAACCATTTATTGGGTCTAGAAAAGGTGCGTAACAGCATTGCTGACGAAGTCACAAGGTGTCATTTGTCAGATGTTATCCTGACAAAGCACGTATAGAGAGACGAACTCTAGAATGAACCTTAGGATAATATCCATGTTGAACCTTGCAGTAAAGATGATGTTCATGAGGAAACTAGGTTCGTCAAATAAACTCTGCAAGTTCAAGACGCCTATAGGTATTTAAAGTGTTTCAGACTACATGCAACCTAATTCAAGTCTGAAAACTTTGAAGGGGGTTTTGTAGGCATTCAAAATTGCTAAAGTTTAAAATATGAGAAGGATGGTCAGGAAAACGAACTTCGTCTCAATCAGAGACGAGGCTGGTCGTTTAGTGAAGATCAACCTCGAGAATGCAGGTCATCGAGTAGTAAAACTTGACAACAAATAGTGAAACTCATCATTGGAAACGAGGTTCGACATTCATCTTCGAAGGATGAGGTTCATCAGTGAAGATAAAACTCATCGTTAGATTTGAAGCTCGTCAGTGAAGACGAGATTCGTTTAAGAGAAAGTCATCAAAGTTGCTAGCAGTTAGACTCATCTATCGAAGATGAAGTTCATTAGTGAAGACGAAGTTTGTTAGACGAAGTCAGCGAAGGAAAAATTCGTCAGAAGAAGCTTATTTACTGCAAAGTACATTTTGTAAGATGAACCTCGCTACATAACAAGGCTCGTCTTACATGGCGAACCCCGTTTCAATTAAAGATGAGGTTCATTGTCCATGAGAGATTTAGCTGCAATGGCTCCAAAGACTTAGTCAGTCACGTAGGCTAATCTTCAGGAGAACGTTACGGCGTGCGCTGATTTGGAGGAGGCAGTTACGCCCCTTTACCCATGATCTTAGCACATCAGTTACGTGCTTAAACCCTATAAATAGCCATGCATGGCTACATAGAAAAGGGTTGTAAAATTATGACTTGGACTTGAAGAAACATCAGAGATTAGAGTTTCTGTGTATGGATCCGGATTTTGAACTTTGACTTCAGCCGGTTAACGAACGTGAGAAGCTTTAGCGATCTTGTTCTGATCGTCAACGGGAGGCCATCTCGACTCAAGCATCGAGGAAAGCATCCTTTTGCTACCAAGAACCCACGTTAAACAAAGAGAAGATGAATTAATCTTCTCTTCATTTATAATCGAGAGAGAGTGTTGAGTGATTGTAAGGGTTTCGTACCAAGCGATCGAACCCATTTCTTAAAACAATAGAAACAATCCCAGTCAATTTTTCAACCCTACATGCATGAAAGCATGTTTACAGCAAATAAAAACTTCTAGAAATAATCTCAACATATATAGTATAATTATTTGCATGAACTTGATATACAAAACCCTAAATCATGCATAAAAACTCAAAACGAAGAACAAATCATCTTTCTTCAGATTAAACAATAATTTAAATCATTTTCAGATCTTAAATATTTTTAAAATTTTGTTCTCAAACTTTTTAACATGGAAAGACCTAGTTTTTATATATATAATATAATATAATTGACTTTTATTCATAAACTAGTCAATTTGGCTCTATAAAACATTTTAAAAACTCTTTAAAAACGTTTTAAAAACTAGGAGGAGGATTAGCAGAAATGAACTCGCCTGAGATTTGTAGAAAAATGTTTAAGATGCCAAGCAAAAGAAGATATCCAATCCAAAAGCTAAAAATCACACGAAATTCTTCCTTGAAAGCCTCTAATCTTCTCCAATAATCAAATTAGGGTTTAAAAGGGGTTTTGGTGACTATTAGGGTTCTTAGAAAACTGAAAATATCATGAACATATGATATATAAATCAGAGAAAATGGATGTGATCTTTAGAAAATCGAAACCAATTCAAAATAGGAATCCGACTCTCTGCAGGTTTCGCGGTCGACCGTGACGGTTGACCGTGACGGTCGACCGGACTGCTGTCGACTGCGACGGTCGACCGGACTGGAATTTTCCAACTTCTCATATTTTTGACCATTGTGCATGTTTCGACTCTTTTCTTCCTCTCGAATGATCTTGTTTATTCTCAAAAAAATGGTATACTACTCATATACCATTTAACTATATTTATTAAAATAAATATTCATATATCATAATTAATCACATATTAATTATATTAACACAAGTTTTTGAGGTTTTACATTCATCCCCCTTAAGAGAATTTCGTCCTTGAAATTCTGCAGTCGTATCTTAGGAATTAATAATATGAGAAAAGCACTGAGAGGGGATAATCCGGACAAGGAAACACTCCTGTACATATCTCGTACCATTAATCCCTAGATATGAATCATAAGCCACATTTAAACTTCACCAATTTAAAATATGTGCATCCTCACTTAACCCCTAATTAGACGGAACTAGTACGTCAGGTGAAAAATTCAAACAAGGAACCCCCTATATATATACCATATGTTTCGAATAATGAAGAGCTAAATGTTGAATGACCCATTCTAGCGTTAAATATAAATGTGACTAAACAACACATATAATCAAATCTATTAACGCATATAAGCACATTTAAATATCAACACCTTACACGTTCAAACAGGTGCGGGTAGTCGCGATGTACATCCTCCTCGTACTCCCAAGAAATATCTTCGGCTCCTTTCCGGTTCCACTAAACTTTCACTAATGGAATGACTTTGTTTCTATGCTTTTTATTCTCTCTAGCAAGAATGCATACTAGAATCTTCACAGTAGTCAAATTATCCTGAATCTCAACCTCTGGTGAATCAAGCACCCTCTGTTGCTCTTGATCACGCAAATGCTTCTTGGGCATCAAAATATGAAAGACATCGTCTGTACTCGACATCGATGCTGGAAGGTCTAATCTATAAGAAACAACTCTAATGCACTCGATAATTCTGAATAGACCAACATATCTCGGGGCAAGCTTCCCCAGTCTACCGAATCGCTGAACGCCTTTCATCGGTGATACTTTCAACATAACTAAGTATCTTACCTGAAACTCTAAGGGTCGTCTCTGCTGATCTGCATAACTCTTTTGCCAACTTTGTGCAATAAGAATATGCTCTCGAATCAATGCCACCTTTTTCGTGGTCTGGCTAACTAGCTCCAGGCCAAGTAATAGACTATCCTCTGGTTCTGCCCAACATATAGGCGATTTGCAAGGCCTCCCGTACAAGGCTTCATACGGCGCCATCCCAATGATAGCTTGATAACTATTATTATATACAAATTCAATCAATGAGATGTAGTCCTCCCAGCTACCCTAAAAATCTATAACACATGCTCTCAGCATATCCTCCAACACCTGATTCACCCTATCGGTCTGACCATCTGTCTGGGGGTGGAAGGCACTACTGAATGATAACTGGCTGCCAAAAGCATCCTGAAAACTCCTCCATAAATAGGATGTGAAGGCTGATCCCCGATCTAGTACAATCATCTTCGGGACTCCGTGCAATCTGACAATCTCTTGAATAAAAATCCTCGCATATGTGTCGGCCGTATAAGTCATCCTCACGGGTAAGAAATGCGCCGACTTTGTCAATCAGTCCACTATAACCCAAACAGAGTCATTTCCTTTCTTTGATTTAGGCAACCCTACTATGAAATCCATAGAAATATCTATCCACTTTCACTAGGGAGTAGGTAAAGGCTGTAGGGTTCCTACACGTCTCTGATATTCTGCCTTAACTTGCGGGTAGGTAAAACACTTAGCCATATACTCTGTAATCTCTCTGCATATAACACTCCACCAAAAATACCTCTTCAGATCCTTATACATATTCATCGTGCCTGGGTGCACTGTATATCTTCTACGATGTGCCTCGTCAAAAAGTTTCCTCTTCAACTATAGATTGTTCGTCATGACAATCCTTCCCTTCATCCTAAGGCCTCTATCTACTCCAATAGTCCAGTCATCCTTGGGCTCTTTGGAAATCTCCCCCTTATGGGTTTGAATCCAAGAATCCTCTAACTGAGCTCTAACTACTCTATCACTCCAAGATGACTGTACTGATAAAGCTCCTAAGAAGACACTGCTCCCGCCAATCTCTGGCCTGGAATCATAATAGCTGAGGGTATAAAAGTCCCGATATAGTGAACACTTCAAAGCTACTAGCCCACGATGACGCTTCCTGCTCAACGCGTCTGCTACTACGTTCGCCTTTCTCAAATGGTAGTGTAGTGAACTCGTAATCCTTTATAAACTCTATCCATCATCGTTATCTCTGGTTGAGTTCTTTCTGTGAAAAAATGTACTTCAAACTCTAGTGATCTATGAATAACTCAAACTATACTCTGTACAAATAATACCTCCACGCCTACAGTGCAAAGACCACTGCTGCAAGCTCTAAATCATGCATGGGATAATTCTACTCATTAGTCCTCAATTGTCTCAAAATATAGGCTACAACTCTCTGGGTCTGCATCAATACTCCTCCAAGACCTGATATGGATGCATTCTGATTTTCATGTTAATGATATCTGTAATACTTAAAAATGAATTGTTACACTGCATGATAATTCTGTTGAATGAATGCTTTATATATTTCTGTTGCATTATAATAACAAAACTATTCATTCATCATCAGATTATGGCTACAAGTGATATTATGTCAGCTAAACCAGAGAAGTTCGATGGGAACAATTTCCGTCGTTGGCAAAACCAAATGAGATTTTGGTTAACAACTTTAAATTTAATAACTGCTATAGAACCCGATAATCCATCTTCATCTAGACCAACTACTAGGCAATCTTCCTCATCTTCCTCCACAGATTCCATTCCAATCCCGAGAACACCTCAAGAAATTGAGTATCATTGTCTACACAGAATCTTAGGAGCCTTATCTGATAGGTTATATGATATATATTATACTA
>BQKN01063404.1:352637-370642 GCA_022839385.1 Asparagus kiusianus
GAAAATTATTAACTGAATTTCGTGCTAAACAGCTAATATTCCCAACACGACCTTGTCAAGCCCATACCCCAGCGCGCCCCAGAGGAAGAAATCAGCCTCCAAGTACTCAAGATTCAACGGAAACTCTAGAAGATCCACATCGCCCTGCGGAAGAATCAAAGAAGCCGGAAGAAGTCTGGAGTGGATTTGCGAGAGTGAGGATGCGGGGTTTGTGAAGAGGAGGAGAAGGGAGGCAACGAAGAGAGCTGTAGGGGGAAATGCACCCATGATATGCTTCAACTTTTTTTTTTCAGTAGGAAATCTCAGCTGTGTTATATAGATTCACAAATGGGAGGATATATACATCGGGGAATTTGAAGCTTGTGGAGCTAATATTTGTATTTGCGTTCGTGGCAGTACAAGAGATGGAGAGAGGGCATGTGGCGGGAGCTTGCGATAAGTTCGGAAGCAGCTGCGGAATGAAATCGGAGGTCCGCTTTGAATGAGTAAATATCTTACGATCGCATGCGGAAAGAGAGGTTGATGATTTTCATGACTGATGACGCCAGTAGTTTCGAGGAGTCGGTGGTCGTTAACAGGCCGTTCCTAGGCCTTCATGGTTGGGGACTTGACCCACTTGGTTGCATGCAGTCCGATCAGACTTGAAGGCCCAATTGAACTAAGTCACGCCATGTCCCATAACGAAGGGGACTGTCCCCTTTTTCTTTGGGTAGAGCCTGAACTTGTTTGCAATAAGAGTTTTACTAACCATGGGTCTACCGCCGCGGTTGAGGAAAAGAAAGAAGGAAACAGAGGAAAATAGGAAATTAATATAGCTGGGCTCTCACTCGCCCTTACGTTAATAGTTAGCGTAAGGGAGTTAATAAGACCTTCTTTATAGCTATAGGCCAAATGGAACAATTTCATTTATTTATCACTCATAAATTAAAACTAAAACATTAACAGAATTAAAGAGACACAAACTTCACAAAACAATTGAAAAAATATTGAATTTTCAGCTATCTTTTAGGTATGTTTTTCTCAGTTGTTTGTTAAAGAAAAATGCATGCATTAATCGAGAGACTGTGACAATTCAATATAGGATCTCTTTGTAGTGTGAAGCCACCACCAAGAAAAGAAACAATTTTCTGTTATGAATCATGGCCTTTTCTTGGTAATTTGAACAATTCCCCCTGATACCAACTTAAATTACCTAATTTTAACAGAATAGTTCACATTATCTTTCATTATATTAAAAATTCGAAATTGTATGATACAGATTGATGGTTATAATGTTACACTATAATGAACTTTTGCTCATTAATTTTCAGCATTCTTTTTACTGGCGATAATTCAAATATTATGACTGAGTTCCCATGTCGGAAAATATTTTATATTTTAATTTGGTGGATTTCACTGTACCTTGTAGCTCTTTTGCTTTAATGTAAAGATGATGAAGCTCATTGCATGTTGAAAAACGAGTTCTTGTTAACCTAAGGGATAACATCAAATGCTTGAAATGTGCAGATCTGGATCAATAGTACAGTCTAAGTGCCCCTTTTTTTGTTTGTGAGGGGGTCGGGGGCTGGGCAATGAATTTTAGTAGTTTTCCTATACTAAAAAACAAATAGGTATTCCATATACCAAGAATAAGCAACTGCTACTGCATTAAGATTGAATTATGTCATAAATGACAGGGTCAACTTTATCTCCACAAGTAAAACTAATAGGAAACACGATTAATAGCAAGAAACAGTGGGCTAAGCATAACATTATACGTTCAATTGTTTTAATAGAATTTTTAACAGAGTTAAATAAAACCAATTTTATGTTTTTTTCCTTTCTTTTCTTTTTTTGAGATAAAGGATAAGGGCTTCAAAGAAGCCACTGCCATTACATTGGCCATTGGTCATGTACAAAATGAAAACTATCCGAATAGATCATATTACGTCAAGTTCCAAGATAGTAAAACTTCCAACCTTTAAACCTCCCCAGAAATCTATAAAAGATGTACATATTTAAGTCCCAATATCTAACATAAACATCTAGCAAATAGAAAGTATACAAACCAACAAGCTTTTTTCAATGCCTTTGTGAACGTGGGCCACCACGACTTCATTGCAGACACCAAACCGGCTTAGAATTCGTGCTCGTGATGCAAACCCACGTGAAGAGAAAGGCCCACCTGACTTTCTCTCGTAGCTATATATATAGCTACGAATTCCTAGGTTTTCGGTTTAGTGCAGGAGATTTGTTTTGTGAAAAGTCTTTTTGGCTCGCGGTTGAACCGCGAGCCAAAAAGTGTTGTTGTTTGTTTTGTGGGTATTCTTTTCGGCTGAGCAAGCAAAAAGAGAGAAGTCCAGGGGATCTTTGGTGACTGCATGAGCAGGTACAAGTACGAAAAAGACAGAAGGGTTGGAGTGTGTTTTTCGGCAGAGGTGATTGTGTGCAGTCCTTTTGTGCGTTTGTAGAGAGATATTTGTGTGAGGGATTTGAGAGTTTGTGTGAGGGTTTAGATTGAGTGATTGTAAACCCTAGTTGTATTCTCTCCATCTAATAGTAGATCTCCCCCTCCTTGCCCCGTGGACGTAGGCAATTTGCCGAACCACATAAATTTGGTTGTACTGCTATTTGTGTGATTTGTAATAGCTTTTTAGGATCCCTCGACAGGTCAGTCCTAGAACTGATGAGAGGAAGAGCTGATATCTCATTTTGTTGAGATATTCGCTTTAGATTCTTGTTTTCTTGGTGAGACGAGAATTCTTATTGCGACCTGACTCTCTTGTTGTGCTGCCGAAGTACTGTCGAAATTTTCGTTGCGCGCAACAAGTGGTATCAGAGCCCAGATTTCAGATCTAGGGTTTTAGAGTTTGGTGGAGGAAGTTTTTTATGTGAAGCTTGGTTCTTGGAGTTCTAGGCTTCGGTGGAGATAGCATTAAGAGTTACCGTTGGAAATTTCACTTTCCTCGTGTGGATAGGAGATCTATTTAGAATCCGATCTAGGGTTCAGTTGGGTGGTTCCTAATTTTTATCAAATTTATTCTTTCTCTACAATTTGGAGTTAGTTTACAATGGGAGAAGAAGGTAAAAGCAGCAAGTCAATGGCGAGTACAATACAAGTTGGTTTTCAGAACACTAAGATTAGTGTGGTGAAGTATGACGAAGAAAATCAACTTTGGTTTGTGGATGAGCGACGTACAGGATGCGCTCAATGCTCAGAATTTGGAAGAGACTATCATGGTCTACGAGAGGCCATCTAAATATGATGGGACGATATGGGACAAGATGAATAGGAACGCTTGTGGGGGTGATCAGGTCCTGTTTGGAACAGGAGCTGAAATATGATGTGATTGGGGTGACGTCTGCAATGAAGATGTGGGAAATTCTCAACAACAAGTATCTCACAAAGAGTGTTGAGAACAGGTTGCACTTGCTGCGAAGACTCTTCAGATTTCAGATGTCCAGAGGCACCTCGCTAGCGGCTCATATGAACAACTACACTAAGTTGTTGTCGGACTTGGAATGTTGATGAGAATATATCGGATGAGTACAAGGCGATTATTTTGTTGGGCCCCTTACCAGATGAGGAGTATGATACCTTCGTGCTCACTTTGTTAAACGGGAGATCTTCTATCAGCTATAGTGAAGTGACTAACGCTTTGACCAATTATGATTTGAGGAGGAAGGATAAGGAGACTTCCCGTGCTAGCACTTCAGGCGAGGTCTTGTCGACGAGAGGTAGAAGCCCATATCCAAAAAGTGGTAATAGAGGAAGGTCAAAGTCTAGAGGCCGCCATCAATTAATAAAAAACCAATGTGCATTCTGCAAGGAGCAGAGACATTAGAAGAGAGACTACCTGAAGCTCAAGGAGAAGGAGAATGGTAAGAAAAAGGGCCCGAAGGTTAATGAGGTGAATGTTGCGAAAGACGATGATTCCGATGATTCGTGCTTTTCTCTACTGATTACTCCGGAGGTGAACCACGTGGATGCATCAGATTGGATGCTTGATTCTGACGCTACTTATCATGTGAACCCTAGGCGATACTGGTTTACATCTTTTGAGAAAGTCAACGGGGGTGTTGTTGTCATGGGAAATGATCAATCTTGTGGCGTTTGTGGGATAGGTACCGTACGGATCCGGATGCACGATGGTGTAGTACGTGAATTGAAGGAGGTTAGATTCGTTCCTCAGTTAAAGAAGAATCTTATCTCAGTCGGAGCTTTGGAGGCAAATGGATTCAAGGTAACTTTCGAAAACGCTGTAGCGAAGGTTACTAAGGGATCATTGGTGGTGATGAAGGGTGTTCGCAATCAGAATTTGTATTATCTGAAGGGAAGCACCGAGATTGGCCAGGTTGCTTCGTCTATTTAAAAAGCGGACATGAGTAGACTTTGGCACTATAGGTTGGGGCACACAGGTAAAAAATCACTACAGGCATTGTGCAAGCAGGGGCTATTAAAGGGAGCCAAGAGTGAGAAGATTGAGTTATGTGAGCACTGTGTTCTTGGAAAGAAGACGAAGGTGAAGTTCGGAACTACCATTCATCAGACGAGGGGCATCCTAGACTACGTGCACACAGACGTTTGGGGTCCCACCAAGACTGCATCACTTGGTGGTCGACATTGGCTCGTCATGTTCGTAGATGACTATTCTAGGTGATATTGGGTGTACACCATGACGAAGAAGAGTGAAGTCCTAGATATATTCGTGGAGTGAAAGAAGAGATTGGAACTGCAGACTAGGAGAAAGATCAAGACGTTGCGATCCGACAACGGTGGTGAGTATACTTCTGACCCCTTTCAACAGCTGTGTCGAGACGAGGGCATTGAGAGACACTTCACGGTTAGTCATACACCACAGCAAAATAGGGTGGCAGAGAGACTAAATTGGTCTTTACTGGAGAAGATCCGATGCTTATTGTCACAGAGTGGTTTGGAGAAGATCTTTTGGGCTGAGGCACTTACATATGCGAGCCACCTCATTAATAGGCTGCCTTCATCTGCGATTGAGGGGAAGACCCCTATGGAGAAGTGGTCGGGAGAGCCTACACGAGATTATGACCAGCTCAAGGTATTCGGGTGCCCTGCATTTTATCATGTGAGAACTGATAAGTTAGAACCTTGAGCTAGGAAGGTCATATTTGTAGGATTCAAGAGTGGTGTCAAGGGATACAAGCTTTGGGATCCAGTTGATAAAAAGATTATGCTGAGTAGGGACGTCACGTTTGATGAGGATTCTATCTTGAATCTTACTAGCTCTCATCAGGTGGAGAGCGACCCGACGGAGAAGATATCGCAGGTGGTGGAGATCGATGCAGCTCTACATTGTCCAGATGGTATAATATCCATTAGAGTGCCAACTGAGGTGACGCCAGGTAAACATAATGATAACATGGGGGATACGAGTACTGATGTGCAGGATTAGGGACCGACGGCTCAGGTTCAGGATTCGATTGCGGTTTAGAGACAGAGGAGAAACATACAGATGCTAGCACAGTATGCCGATACAGTTGTGTATGCACTTCCAGTGGAGAGTATCGATGAGTTGGTGCCTACTACATTCAGAGAGGTTGAGCAGAGTTCGGAGGCTGATTCGTGGCAGGTGGCTATGAAGAAGGATATGGAATCTCTTTATAAAAATGATACATGGGAGCTTGTTGAGCTTCCAAATGAGCGGAAGGCAATAGGTTGCAAGTGGGTATACAAGAAGAAGGAGAGCATTGAGGGCACTCCATTGAGGTTCAAAGCTAGGTTGGTAGTGAAGGGCTATGCACAGGAGGAAGGTATTAACTATAATAAGGTTTTTTCTCCGGTGGTGAAGCACTCTTCGATTCGGATTTTGCTAGCTTTTGTGGTATAGTATGGTTTGGAGTTAGATCAGTTGGATGTGAAGATGACATTTCTTCATGGTGATCTTGATGAAGAAATATATATAACTCAGCCATTAGGATTCTGAGCCGCAGGGAAGGAAAAATTAGTTTGCAGATTGAAGAAATCGCTATACGGTTTGAAACAGTCTCCTTGATAGTGGTATAGGCGATTCGATGGTTTTATGATTGGTCATTCATACAATCAGAGCCAGTTTGATTCTTGCGTATATTTTCGCAAGTTAAAAAGAGGTGCATACATTTATTTGTTGCTCTATATCGAGACATGTTGGTTGCCTCTATTTCCAGGTCGGCTATAGATGAGTTGAAAGTTCAGCTTTCAAATGAGTTTGAGATGAAGGACTTGGGAAAGGCGAAACGCATTCTAGGGATGGAGATCGGCAGTGATAAGAAGAAGGGCAGAATTTGTCTGACACAAGTGGATTATTTGAAGAAGGTTCTATAGCGATTCCATGTTAGCATGGATACGAAGCCAGTTAGTGTACCATTGGGAGCCCATTTAAAGCTTTCAGCTGTTCTTTCTCCGAAGTTAGTTAAAGATTGAGAGTTGATGTCGAAGACTCCATATGCAAGCGTGGTTGGGTGCTTGATGTACGCGATAGTATGTACGAGACCAGATTTGTCACAGGCGGTAAGCATGGTATCGAGATACGTGCACGATCCAGGAGTGGGTCATTGGGACGCCGTGAGATGGATTTTGAGGTACATTCGAGGTACGCTCAATGTTGGTTTAGTTTATGAGCGGGACACTATAGGTGGGCAGCTATACATTGGTTATGTTGATTTGGATTATGCCGGGGATTTGGATAAGCGCCGGTCTACGACGAGGTATGTGTTTACTTTGACCCATGCACCGGTGTGTTGGAGATGCACCTTACAGTCGACGGTGGCTTTGTCTACAACGGAGGCAGAGTATATGGCAGTTACGGAGGCTGTGAAGGAGGCTATTTAGCAATGTGAAAATTGGTATATCGCAAAGGTCCGTCACTATTCATTGTGATAGCATGAGTTCTATCTATTTGGCGAAGAATCAGGTTTTTCATGCGAGGACGAAGCATATTGACGTTCGTTATCACTTCGTTCGGGATATTCTTAAAGATGGCGATGTGGAAATTGTGAAAGTCCACACGAAGGATAATCCGGCAGATATGCTTACTAAGATGGTTCTGAGCAACAAGTTTGATCATTGTCGAAACTTGTTGCACATTCGTGATTTTTAAGGCCGTTGGCAGCCATTTGGATGAACTACGGGCGGCTTGATTCCTTAGGCAAGAGGATACGTAGGCAGTCATGTTTGATGCAGCCGGTTTGTATTAGTTGATGGGGTGAGATTGTTTGGACTCTCGTTCGGATTCTCAACTTGTTGTGGATTGAGTTCGTACTGGACACAACAAGTGAGACATTTGGTTGCTTTGGTGTCGGCTCAGTTTTGAAAGAAACTTCACCGAGGTGGAGAATTGTGAACGTGGGCCACCACAACTTCATTGTAGACACCAAACCGGATTATAATTCGTGCTCGTGATGCAAACCCACGTGAAGAGAAAGGCCCATCCGACTTTCTCTCGTAGCTATATATAGCTACGAATTCCTAGGTTTTCGGTTTAGTGCAGGAGATTTGTTTTGTGGGTATTCTTTTCGGCTGAGCAAGCAAAAAGAGAGAAGTCTAGGGGATCTTTGGTGACTGCGTGCGCAGATACAAGTATGAAAAAGACAGAAGAGCTGGAGTATGCAAGGATTTGTTTTTCGGCAGAGGTGATTGTGTGCAGTCCTTTTGTGCTTTTGTAGAGAGATATTTGTGTGAGGGATTTGAGAGTTTGTGTGAGGGTTTAGATTGAGTGATTGTAAACCCTAGTTGTATTCTCTCCCTCTAATAGTAGATCTCCCCTCCTTGCCTCGTGGACGTAGGCAATTTGCCGAACCACGTAAAATTGGTTGTACTGCTATTTGTGTGATTTGTAATAGCTTTTTAGGATCCCTCGACAGGTCAGTCCTAGAACTGATGAGAGGAAGAGCGGATATCTCACTTTGTTGAGATATTCGTTTCAGATTCTTGTTTCCTTGATGAGACGAGAATTCTTATTACGATCTGACTCTCTTGTTGTGCTGCCGAAGTGCTGCCGAAATTTCCGCTGCGCGCAACAAGTGCCTTAACTTCATGTGCCCTCCGTGTCTCCTTGATGCTCTTCATCAGCTTCACTTTTTCCTTGTGTTTTCTTTATTTTACGCTTTGCATAGCACATATTCCTAAAGCGTGTTGGAATATTTCCAAGCCATAAAGATGAGAAATGGGAAGCTTTTATCCACAAGTCCAAAGAATGCATTGATTTATAATAAAATTTCTCAAGTTTCTTTCCTGTCAAATACACCAAAGTAAAGCACACAGTAACGTCCCACTTAAGTCTGAATATTTTTTAATTTCACCATAAATCACCTACTTCAAGAGGTTTTTCCTGCAGCTGAAGACAAAACAAGAAGGATTTCCATGCAGAACTAACATATCTACATCGTAAGAGATTATAATTATGGCTTTCAATTTCATTATCACGCAGAACACAACATCTCTTCATTAATAACATTAATCTTCCTCAACCTATCTTTTGTATTAAGTCTTTGCCCAACAATCAGCTACATTAACACTTTAATTTTCAAAGAAATTGGTATTATCCATATCTCGTTACAAGTACTCCTCAATCCCCCATCCATAAATTGTAATAAGATTTGACAGTGAACTTCCCATTTCCTTCAAAACACCACTTTCTAATATCATTCTCTTCACTAAAAGAGACCTTATTAATTAGAACCAGCAACTCACTGTATTGACAAATTAATGCACCTTGTAACTGTCTAGTGAAGACTATATTCCATTGCCATGTATTTTAAATGTTGGGATTTCTACCGAGATCAAACACAAATACCGAGAGAGAAGGACAAACAGAATCACAATAACGACATAAACACAAACAACTAATTTTTACGTGGTTCAGCAATCTTGCCTACGTCCACGGGAGCGACACAAATAATTTCTTATTAATCATAAGAAATTACAAAATAAGAGAGAAGATCATAAACTTGAGATCTCTTAATCAAATAGCAGGTGATTTTAATCTA
This sequence comes from Asparagus kiusianus, assembly GCA_022839385.1. NCBI lineage: Eukaryota > Viridiplantae > Streptophyta > Magnoliopsida > Asparagales > Asparagaceae > Asparagus > Asparagus kiusianus. Next base: position 361,614 of record BQKN01063404.1, read on the forward strand.
AAATCACCGCTCAAACAATCTCTCTCTTAATAACTCTCTCTAAAATTACCTCCTTCTTTAATCACCAACCCCTTCTCCTTAATTAATGAGAACAGGGACCAATGAGCACAAAATCAGAGAGTCCTCCAAATTAGAGCTCAAAATCAGAGGGAAAACGTTGCCGCTGCTCCTCTGCTCAAAACCCGCTCCGCTGCCGCTCCTCTCAAACTCCTGAATAGGGTTTCCCTTTTATAGGGAACCCCTAGATCTCCTATGAGAACCCCAGCTAGCTGCAACTGATCCCATAACTCAGGCGAGCTTCGAAGGTGAGCCTTACACGCACAACTGGCATCCACTCACGAGCGGGCGAACACGTCATGAGTAGGCGAGCATGTGATCATACAGGCAAGCTCGAACGAACTCGCCCATAGGCGAGCTCCATCCTCACCTCTCCTAGACCCGCAGGCGAGATCCATGAGCAACAATCGAGCTCAACGATTCTACACAAGCGAGCTTCCTTGCCTGTCCACCCTCGCTTGTCCAAACCCTCGCATGTCCACCCTCGCCTGAGCACCTCGCCCTTGCCACTCCACACACAGGTGAGTTCCAATCTATAGGTGCTCGCCAAATCTACAATTCTCCACCTCGACGATGTTTTTCAAAACTGAGGCAATACCAACCAAACCAAATGTCTCACTTGTTGCATCCAATATGAAGTAAAACAATTTATGACAACGGACTTAATCCACAACAAGTCGAGACCCAAATGAGAATAAGACTACTCTTCAAACGTTGGTGTCAACTCACCAAATCGGTTGCATCATAAATGACTGCCTACGTGTCCTCTTGCCCAAGGAATCAAGCTTAAAAATAGTTCCCCCAACGACCTCCAAAGGCCCTCAATCAACTAGAAGAGTTCTCAACTCTTCACCAACATCGTTAATGAATCTATAACTGATAGCTCTCCTAATGGCTATACAATAAAACAAATCAAACATCTCCAACAGAGGTGAACCAATGATCGTATCTAAATCATATCCACCAGTTGCACTCGAATCCAATGCCAATACATTATCTGCATCCAAAACAATATGATCCCCAAACTGTGTTACATCAGCTGGAATCCTAAATGATACAGTATGGTCTGAAGTATGTAGAGTGATCTCCACCCAATATGGAGTAGCATCACTCTCCACCTGCTATGATATCCCAACGATCTGATCAACACTCTCCACTTGTCGAGAGTCAAATGTGACATACCTGCTCAGAACAAAAGCATTAGCTCCTAACTGATACACAAACGAGCCTCAGAATCCTAAACGTGTAATCGGATCAAATCTCATATCATCGATGTGACCAAATACTGGGCAACCAAACATCCGATACAACCCAAAATCTAAAGCAGCTCCACCAGATCCTAAATCTCCAAACGCAGGAGTCAGCAAGTTATGCATAAGATGGCCCAAACATATCGAAGCCTCAACACCAGAATCAAAATTCGACATTAAACGCCGATCCTCCTCCAGCAAGGAACAACTCACCAAATCTGCCATCTCCTCTCGTTGCCCTAATGTTTTCCCTCTAATAAAGTTTCTCAAACTATCGTGAGCTCGGCACAAATACAAGAAAGAACCCTAACTAAAACTAGAGCAATAGGTTACCTTTCTGCCAATACACTTCTTCCAACTGTTGTTGACTACTAAGACTTCAAGCCAACGTGACTTAGTTACAACCCATAAATGCCTAGTACAATCACCAACTACGAAAACCAAATATCATTACTTCTCAATGATGCCTTCTTGGAATGCCACCAAATGCTTGAATGAACACCACCTAAAAGACCCCTCGATCGATGGATAGAAGTACCAAACTCTACCTCGGTCTTCTTGCTAATCCCAATGTGCTCAAAAGACTTTAATCTGTAGTTTATAGCACTCCTCAACAATCCATGCACGACATAACCAATCAAATTTCCCAGCGTCAACAAACACCATAGTCTAGCCAAATCCAAAGCAGTCGTCAGCTCTCTATCAAACACCGTGCTTCCAAGCAAATAATACAAATTGCTCTTTCTGACACCCTTCATCACAATCATGGACTCCAATGTGACCTTCAAACGTGCATCCACCAAGGTCATTCTATAGCCTGATGCCTCCAAATCTCCAAGTGAAATGATGTTCTTCTTTAACTAGGAAACGAACCTCACTTCAACCAACTCCTGAATCACCACGTTACTCATCCAAATATGAACGATACCAATACTACTAATAGAGCATTCATGATCATTATACATAAGCACGACATCCTCTCTTTTTAATTCCTAAATGTTGGAGAACCAATCCCTCTTAGGGCAAATGTGGTATAAGGCACCCGAATCCAACATCCACTCTGTAGAGTCGACAATACAAACTAACGGTGGTGCAGATAACAAGTAGCCCGAAGAATCCAAATCTGAATTGTCTCCCCTAGCCCTGATGACATTCACCTCTGAAGCTTGAATAGTTTTCCCCTTATTCTTCTCGGCTCAATCTCTCAACTTTGGGCATTCGGCTTTCTAATGTTCATCTTCTTTACAAAAGGCACACTGATTCCTACGAAGTCCAGAATGTGCCCCACTAGACTGTAATCTCCTACCATGGTTTGGATTCTTTGCTCTTGCGACCAATGCCCCCACTACCAGCTCAACTGAAATCTCCTTATCCTTCTTTCGAAGCAGATAATTCATAGGTGTAGTGGTAACCTCACTATACGAAAGAGATATCTTCTCATTAATAAGACTAAGAACGGATATCTCATATTCCTCGTCAGGCAAGGAACTTAACAACAACAATGCCTTGTCCTTATCTTCAATCATCACATCTATATTCGCCAAATCTACAATAAGCTTCATGTAGTAGTTCATGTGATCACTAATGGAGGTTCTCTTCTTCAATTGGAAGCGATAAAGCATCCTCTTCAAATGTAAGTAATTTTCCACACTTTTCGTCAAATACTTGCTCTCTAGAATGTCCTAAATCTTCTTAGTCGAAGTCTCATTGATCACATCATATTTTAGATCTTGAGTAAGACAAGACCTAATCACACCACACGTTGTTCTATTCATCTTCTTCCAAACCTTCTCTTCAATGTTGTTCGGTTTTCCATCCAACTCTAATGTATGTTCTAAATTTTGCGCGTTTAGCACATTCAAGACTTCGCATCGTCAAAGTCCAAAATTATTAGTGCCATTAAACTTCTCCACATCTATCTTTATAGAGTGGATATTCAAACTTTGGACGCTCTTCACACCGGAAGAACCCTCCACAACTCCTTCTTTCTTGGCCATCAATCTCAAAGCACCAACAAACTAATACGGAACAAATAAAGAATAGATCTAAACTTGAAAAAGATAGAGTCTTTACCAAAAAGATCCCACATTTATCATCAAACGAAGCCCTAGACGAACTTCCAAAGCGATCTACTCCTCCCAATAGCCTAAGCATAGCCCAGAGCTCTGATACCACTTGTTGGGATTTCTGTCGAGATCAAACACAAATACCGACAGAGAAGGACAAACAGAATCATAATAACGGCACAAACACAAACAACTAATTTTTACGTGGTTTGATAATCTTGTCTACGTCTATGGGAATGGCACAAATAATTTCTTATTAATCACAAGAAATTACAAAATAAGGGAGAAGATCCCAACCTTGAGATCTCTCAATCAATAGAAGGTGATTTTAATCTAAAATCACCTCTCAAACAATCTCTCTCTTAATAACTCTCTCTAAAAATTACCCCCTTCTTTAATCACCAACCCCTTCTCCTTAATTAATGAGAACAGGGACCAATGAGCACAAAATCTGAGAGTCCCCCAAATCGGAGCTCAAAATCAAAGGGAAAACATCGTTGCTGCTCCTCTGCTCAAAACCCGCTTTGCCGCCGCTCCTCTCAAACTCGTGAATAGGGTTTCCCTTTTATAAGGAATCCCTAGATCTCCCCTGAGATCCCCAGTTAGCTCCAGCTGGATCCTACAACTTAGGAAAGTTTTGAAGGTGATCCCTCCATGCTTAGCTGGCATCCACTCACGAGCGGGCGAACACATCATGAGAAGGCGAGCTCGTGATCATACAGGCGTGCTCGAACCAACTCGCCAACAGGCAAGCTCCATCCTCACATCTCCAAGACCCGCAGGCGAGATCCACGCGTGACAAGCGAGCTCCACAATTCCACATAGACCAGCTTCCTTGCATGTCCACCCTCGCCTATCCAAACCCTCGTCTGTCCACCCTCGCCTGAGCACCTCGCCCTCGCCACTCCACACACTGGTGAGTTTCGATCTACAAGCGCTCACCAAATCTACCTTAAACAGACCTCCTCAATGAACACATAGTGGAATTTGGATTATCAGTTAATTCAAAAAGAGATGGAAAGGTAGTCAATAAAAAAAGTCACCATACTATTTGTCATACCAGAAGTAAGTATTTTTACCATTAGCCACCACCACTTTTGTACTTTGTAAGAAGGAATCTAAATTGTTCAGAATGCTCTTCCATAAAATTAGCTATACCTCTCAGTTGGTGCAAACTCTACATTAAGTTTTTCTCTTAATGATAATTTAGAGCAATAAGATTCTTCCATAACACATTTGTGTTGTCAAACCACCTCCATAGCCACTTACCTAACAATGCTTTGTTCATAATGTTCAGATAACACACCTAGCTCTCCACATAGTTTAGTCTTGCAAACTACTCCCCAAGCTACAAAATTAGAACATCCACACTTTTGGTCATCATATGCACACTAGAAGAACCTTATGCTAATCTTGTCAATCCTAACCAAAATCCACTTAGCAAACTTAAAAAAGAATAGCCAAAATAATGGCATGATAGAGATTAATTAGTTTACTAAAATCCATTTAGGAAACTTAAAAAAGGATAGCCAAAATAATGGCATGATAGAGATTAAGTAGTTTACTAAGATCAACCTACCCTCTTTCGGTAGCGTATTTCTTTTTCACACAGTTAGTCTTCACTCTATGTTTTCTATCAAAGGATTTCAATCATCTCTAGCTAATTTCCCTAGTCTCAATTTGGATCCCCAGATAAGTAATAGGAAATGTATCACACTGACAATTCATAACTAAAGCCACAATTTTGTAAATCTATATTATCTTCTATGAGAATAACCATACTATTAGAGAAATTGATCTTTAGCCCGGAAACTAGCTCAAATCCATATAAAAACAGCTTCAACACTAGTAATTGATCACTAATAGCTTTTCAAAAAATTAGAGTATCATCTGTGTATTGCAAGTTAAGCACTTTGTCCTCCATATGATTATGTCTTAAGCCTTGAATCAAAGTTTTTGAAATAGCTACATCTAACATTTGAGTTAACACATCACCTGCCAAAAACAAACAGTAAAAGGGATAGAGCATCCCCTTGTCTCACATCTCTTCTAGACCTAATCCACTTGCTAGGAATATCATTAACCATTATTATAGATTTCCGTCTTGTAAACGCACTATCCATCTAATCTATTTTTATCCTTTAGCATCTAATACTTCTAATATAAAATCCCAATCAATCACATTATAAGCATTAGCATATTCTAATTTTTAAAGCATACCTCATTTCCTTCCTTGTTATTAACATTCATTTATCACCTCTTGAGTAGCCACCCCTTCAAACAAATATCTCCCTTTAATAAATCTATTTTGAACAGGATCAATCAAGCTATCTTAAACTTTGATCAATCTAGTAGTAAGCACTTTAATAATAATTTTGTTAGAAACTTTCAGCAGACTGATAGGTCTATAATCAACAACTAAAATAACTTCCTTTTTTTTATGATTAACACTGCAAAGGCATCATTCATCCTTTCAATCTCCAACTTCCTTCATAAAAGTCCATAAACATTCTAAAAAGATCATTTTTAGAAATATTCTAGAGTTCTTGATAGAAAATAGGAGAGAACCCATCTGGTCTAGGTGATTTATCTCCACACATACTAAAAACACATTGTTTTATCTCCATATTAAATTGTTGTTCTAAGCATTCATAATCCCATACCTGACTAGGAAATAATAAATTCCAATTCACTCCACACCTATTTTCAACCTTTTTTCTAAAGAAATTTTTTTAATGATCAAGAAAATACCTTAGCAATTCCATCCTATGTATTGATTTCTACTCCATCCACCTCAACACATGAGATCATATTACTTCTTCTTCCATTAGCAACATTGTGAAAATAACTACTATTACTATTTCATTCCTTCAACCAATACGCTTTGGATCTCTACTTCAACATGATTTCTTCTTGTACGAGAATCCTAATTAACTCTGCACTAACCTTTACTCTTTGAATTCTCTCATATTCATTCAGATCTCTTTTTTCTTTTATTACATTAATAGACAAAATCTGATTAAATATATCTTTTTAGTTGTCCTGATACTATAAAAATTGCACTTAGCCCATTCCTTCATTCTTTTCCTCAAATATCTCAGCATTGCCCATAAAATTTCCTACAGAAGAGGAGCACGATGGAGCTTCATTCCACTACAATTCGACAGATGAATAAAAATTAAAAGCTTGCAACCAAACTTTTTCAAATCTAAAAATTTTCTTATAGCACACAACATCTTTAACAATCAAGCATAAGGATATATGATCTGATAACTGGCTAGTAAGTCCCTATTGATGAGAAATAGGAAAAGAATTTTCCCACATAGAGTTTAGCAGAAATCAGTCCAGTCTTGCCATAGATGGGGAATCTCTTTTAGGACTCTAAGTAAATATTCTACCTCTCATAGGTTTGTCTAGTAAAGCCAAATCATTTAAAAGATTACTGAACTCTTCCAGATCCTTTTTATGAATTCTTCTCCCTCTTCTCTCATCCATACAAGTAGTGCTGTTCAAATTGAAAGTACCCTAAAGGGAGGATGAATAGGGTAATTGCTAATCTAATCCGATTTTGATACCAAATTAAGACTACTGATGCAATATCCTAACATTATGATGTACAACAAATTATATGTAAGGACATGCAAGGATAAACAATAGACAATAGGCAATAAACAATGAGACAATAAGTGATATAAAAATATACATAAGAATAGTACGCTAAAGCCAAACGCAAACACAGTATATGATCATGGAGTTCGGTCTAACACTCGACCAACGTCTCCGTTCCTCACCTCGAGGAAATCTCCACTATATCACAAATACTACACAATAACGATTTTCAATATTCACTGATAATGTTTACAACTTACACGTTGTTAATCACACAAGCCACACTCCTCTAAGTGTTGGACTACCCGTGCTACCTTCCTCAAGTGTTTGGATTTATGACCTCTCCTTAGGCTTTACTACCAACCCACTCTTCTTTTAATTAACTCCAATCTCTCTCCAACCACTCCTCTAAGCGTTTTTGGGTATTATAACATGTTTTACAATGAGTGCGGATAAAGATTTTGTTCTCTAAACAAGTGAGAACAAATTTGAAGCTCTCTCTCAATGAAACACTCTCACAACCCAAATATACTTAATGTGAAATATTAACGCTACAGTGGTTGTGTGTGTAAACAATGAGTAAAACAAAATTTAAACTCAAATAATTCTAGCTTATATAAAAGAATCAAAATATAGGTTAGTTAGAAGATAAGAGTTTAGAAAACTTCTCCAAAAACAAAGAGATGTAAAAATTTGAGGATAAATGCCTGAAGATTGAAATTAAGATCATTCTCTTTGTGAATCTTTCTTCACATAAACAAACTCACTTGATATCTAAAAAACTTGCAGCAAAATATCCCAATAAACTTCTTGGCAACAAAACAATGCTTAAGAGCTATTTCTAGTCTCTCAAAAAACAACTCAGCCAAAACTAGACGTTACTAGAAAATGACTGTTGGTTGGTTGATTGGTCAACTACATTGGTCGACTAGCTAGAATGACAGTTATTATACAGTGTTGCTGACTATAACTATTGGTCGATTGATAAGTTTGTTCGGTTGACCGAACACATGCACAGACTAAAAAGTTAATTTTCTAAATTTTATTAAAAATAGTAAATCAATTCTAAAAATAGTAAAACTTAGAAAAAAGTTTATATATGTGAAAATAAACATGTTGGAAAAGGAATTTCTAAAATAACATGTCCTATTTGTGAAAACTCATCATTTTGCAAATACATACCAATATAATTTAATATATTACCAGAATCAACAAAGATATAAAATCCTTAAACACATGATTTTGATGAAATTATTTCAAACACGTTATCTTCCCAAATAGATGAATTTTGAAAACTAATTTATATATAGGGATAAACGTATTTTTGACCGTTTTGGGAAATAACGTGTGTGTGTGTGTATGATTTGAGCTTTTAAATATAACACATAAAATAAACACCTACGCTATAAACACTATACCAAGCATTTAATCTTCGTGAAGCTCGATTTTGATAGCGGGATGAAGAAATAATGTATCTTGACTTGAATTGAGACGGCTTCATTTTAATTTCTGCCATCCTCCAAGATATCGTTGTTAAGGCACAAATCCAACCTTGACACATGTTGGAGGAAAACATAAATACTAGAAAATAAGATTAGGAATTGTTTGTTAATCATCAAAACAAGATTAGACAATAGGCTCATAAACATCAGACCTAACAATCTCCCACCTTTTTATATTGACAAACAATTTTCACAAGAAATATGAAAATATGGAAACACATACTTTAACCAATAGTAAACAAAAATAAAACGAGATACTCACAATTCACTTGTTTCTCCCCCTTTGTCAATATCAAAATAGGAAAAATAATAAGAGGAAAGAGAGCAATAGGCTCCCCCTACATATAAGCAGGAGTGAGTATAAAGAAGATGGGAAAGGATTCCCCAATCAAAATACCATAGAGCATATATCAATTTGAAAATTTTATGCAATTATACACAGATATATGTCATCATGTGGATCACAACACACAACAATATGTGAGCAAATCACATACTAAATACAAATCACATTTAAGGTGAACTAAAGAGCGCATATATATATA
>BQKN01063404.1:371042-381195 GCA_022839385.1 Asparagus kiusianus
GTGATATATAGAGCGCATATATATATATATGAGCATATATATATATATATATATATATATATATGTCACCATGAAGTGTTCACAAGAGTCTAAAAAAGCATAGCAAATAAAAGACAATCCAAATACATCGTTGCAAACCAAATGAATGACAAACCAAAATATATAGTTTTAAAATAAACTAAAAAGGAAAACACATAATTCAAAATCAAATATAAAAGTCCAAGTCATCGAGAATTTTTTCTTCAAGAATAGGATGGCCCGGAACCCAAAGATGGAGGCCTGTGCTCTGGAAAATTATGCATGTACATGTTAAACAATTGTTGTTGCACCCTTAACAATTCTTCTTGCCTCTCTCTATTGTATATGTGCGATGAACTAATCTATCCTCTAAGATCTCAATCCGATCAACTAAATAATTTAGAGTGGCAGGAATATTAGAAGGGGTGGAAGTTGAAGCACGAGGAGGATAGAAACGAGTTCTAGAGCAAGAGGGATGGGATGATGATTCAGTAACAGGAGGAGACACAGATGTAGGCATCAAAAATTACCCACGGATTCCCACACGCAACTTGAGATAGAGAGAAGATAATGAACTTCACTATCTGAGTCATAGAAGCTTATTGGACATCGACAAATGCATGAAGTGATTGGACGAACCGTATGAAGCAACGTAGCTACAGAACAATGAAGATACGAACTGATCGGGAGTTACGCTTTGCCTATAAAAGACGAAGCGCCCCTTATGTCTCACCTACTCTATGTATAATTCAACTATAAGAGCTTGTAGATCTCTTCGTCGACTTTCCTATCCATTTTGAATCGCATGATTCTGAGTTCGGATGACAAAGATATAGAAATTTTGACCGGGGCACGCCTGAACGGTGCCCAGGCTTTGGTGGAGACACTACGATTGTCTCGGCCAAGGCTGAGACAGCCGTGGTGTCCGTAGATCCAAAAAACATAGTTTTGTGTCGTTTCCAATTGTTAACCATCTGGATTTGTTCCAACTAATCTAATATTATCCTAGAACATGATAAAGTGGTTATAACTAAGGATAAGGGTGAATCGGTCGTTCTTATCCAAAAACAGAGATCCCGAAGCCTATAAATATAGCCCCAGGACCTTTATTTGTACGGATCTAAAATTCTCAAGCCTTGTCGAAGCCCTGCTGAATTGGAGATTGAAGAGCCACGGATTTCAGAGAGGAGGAGGAGATCTTAGTGAACTCTTCGGCATAAAGAATGAGAGTTCGACAGATCTGTAACCCAGTTCTTCCCTTGAGATCGTACCGTTACTATGATCTCGAGAAGAGTGATTGTCTTGTTGTTGCTGAGATAATTGCTTCGGTTTCATGACTCCTTTGCGAGTCAATAAAATCTGCACTTTGATCTAATCTGAGGTGGTCCAGAGATAAATCCTGACACCGGTAAAGATCCCATGTAAGTAGAGACTAATAAATAGGATTGTGTGTTGTTTGAAAGAGATTGTAATCAGTTATTTCCATTGTGTAAAAGTCTTACAAAAAGACTAACTTTTTGTTGAGTTTATTATAATACCTAAAGTTGTAATAGATTCAATCACAATGAAGAAAATAATTTCTGAACCAAACATGCTGGCGACCACATTGTGAGCCAATAGTCTTACTGCCAAGGCTGTCGTGCTGTAACCGATGATAAAGATCCCTGTGGCTAAAGAGGTCGAATACGAGTTCGACCAACAGAAGTTCGAGGAGTACATCTCCTCCTCCTCCTCCAGATTCGCCTCTCCTCTATAGGAACGTCTCCTCCTCCCGGAAGATCCGCTAGTCTTCAGATTTAAAGACCCAAGAAGGTGATCTTCCCACTACCGTTGCTACAGTTGCACCTCTCAACTATCCGCCAGCGTCCGATGAAGCCAAAGCCATAGATTCGGACACCACCTCTTTTAAGGAGTTAACTACTGAAGGCACGATAACTTTATTGAAGAGGGCTCGTCAAAGGTGCCGCCAATATTTCTCCCGCCAATTTGCTAAGGCTTTGGAGCAAGTGGATGGGCTCCGCTGCCAAGTGGATCTAAAGTTCAGGAGTCGCCAAATGGCTAAACCATCGCCACAACAAGCTTCAGGATTCTTCTCCAAATCACCTACTAGCAAATGGATTCATGTCGAATGGAACCATTCCACTCTGGAGGAGCGCATTCAGAAGTGCCGCATACTTCTTGCGCATGCTAGGATCCTTGTGCGTAAAGCACAAGAAATACAAAAAGAAGAGGTGGTTAAGAAATCGCCCAAGTATAAACGGGTTTGGGTGCCAAAAGTTAAATCAGCGCCTAAGGCAAAAGCAGACGAATTTACTATTCATCCTTCGTCAACTTTAGATCCCGCTCCTCCTGCTCCCATACCTCCGCCGAAGCCCTACGGCAGTGTGGGTCTCTCCAAATTTAGAATTCCATTGAAGGATCGCCTAGGTACTCTACACGAAGATCAAGGCAAAACTCCTGTCAAAGATTGCTTGGGACCGGTGAACAAATCCCGAGCGACTCTTCTAGTTGGGGGTCGTACACGACCTCCTAACAAACTAATTCCTATAACCGCCTGCTTGGGGGGTGCATACCGAAGAGAAATTCCCCATAAATGAACTCTCACTACCCTTGTGAGACGTTAATCATAGAAGTGTTATCAGATTGTAACTGCTCCAAGACTACCCTACAGAGAGTCTCAGTATTTGAAAGGATCTACACTGAAGTATCGAAGCTCAAATCAAGGTGTTTCCAAAAAAGAGGATCGGTCATTCGAGATGACGAACTCTCAGAAGTTACCATCAACATAGTCAATAAGAGAAAGTCTCTGATTGTTTCAAGTGGTTCTAGCCTTGATTTTTTTCCAAGAAGAAGAGTAAATTTGGGAATAGCCCAACTAATATCTCGATTCTAGCTAGAAGGTGTAGGACCTAAATAATCCACAGTCACGATTAACATGGCTAATAAGGAAAAGTCGACCTAACCTTCTAGTTCAGACCCCCTCATATCGCATCGTCTAACTCGGCTATGCGTAAGAACTACTAGACATAGGGACTATCAAAGGATAAATAGAGGATTATCCTCTGATGATGAAGCATCAGATGTTAACTCTGTAGTCACTTCTGACAATACGATATCTAGCCCAGGATAATCCCGCGAGGTATTTATGATCAACACCGAGCAAATGGCCAAAATCCTTGAAGACGCTCTGGCCAAACAAAAAGAGAATTTTAAATTTAAAATTTAAATGGTTATGCAGTAGATGAGGGAAATACATGACCAACAGATCCAGGCTTTGTCTAATCAGATTGGCGAATCTAGTCATCACAATAATGCCTATCGGGCAGGTGGCGATTCAGACGTGGATGAACGCCTCAATGCTGATAACCCTCACATTTATCAAAATGCTAAGGGTTTCCCCACAAAAGACAACAATGCTGGGGTTATTCCCACCGAAGATGACAATACCGGGGGTGGCCGTGTTGTTCCTCTCAGAAATTGTCCAAAGCATGATATGGACGAGGACGAAAGATGAAAGACCTCGAGAGCAAAATTAACGCTCTGATGTCTGTTTGAGAGGTGAAGCAGACCGGTATTCTGTGTCCTTACCCGAGAGAGTGGGAGTTGATCCCATACCTGATGAAGTTTAACATGATCAACTTCATGCCGTTCGACGAGAATGGCTCACCGACTCAACATCTAATCTACATCAAGTCCCACTTGGGTATGATTTCTAGCAATGAAGCCTTTATGGTTCGGTTATTCGTGGACACCCTTTGTGAGGCTGCCTTCGATTGGTGCTATCGTCTCAAACCTAGAAGCGTCAACAGCTGGGATGATATGGAAAGCTCATTTCTCGGCAATTTCTTTGATGATGACACCAAGGTATCAATCAGGATGCTCTTTGAGGAGAAAAAGGAAGACGAAGAGATGGTTGATGACTTCATCAAGCGCTTCCGAAATAAGACGATGAATTGTCGAGATCCAGTCACAGAGGACTTCATCCTCCAAACCTGTCATAACAACCTACCCATTGATATCTTAGAAGTTATGGGAATAGCACCGTCCAAGACTTGGAGAGAGTTGAAGGTGTACGGAGAGCAAGCCGAACACTTCCTCAGAAGGAAGAAAGACGAGAGAAGCCAACCAACGGCTAACCCTCCAAAATCAAACTTCGCCTCCCGTGGAAAGGGGAAGGCACCTGCACCAGCTGTTAATGTTAATCAGACGTCACAACAATAACCTTGGAGATGGCAAAAGACTTCGGTTCTGAGACTCCAAAAAGAGTACTCCTTCAAGGATAAAGACGATACAACCATTTTTAAATCCCTCCTTGAAAACAACAAGATCAAGCTGTCACTTATCACAAATCAGGAGGAAGCTAATAATACTTCGGATCCAAAGTAATGTACGTACCATAGGAGGATCCTTCATCCTACCAAGGCTTGTTTCACCCTAAAAAATAGCATCCAAATCTTGGTTGAAGCTGGCGTCATAACGCTAAATTAATGTGAATCAAGACTCCAAAGAGTTAGGAGTATAAACTACTTCTCAATCCTCTAACAAGTGTATGAGGTTAAACTACTCCCTACATACTCTAATAGGTATATGAGTCTAAACTGTTTCATACCTTTCACGGAAAGTTCATAGAGAATCTTATATTCTTAAGGATAACCCGAACATATGACTGAGGACAATGTGCTCCTTATTGGACCCAGTTTGGCAAAGAATGCTGGGGTTGGATAATTCATATAATTGAAAGTTCCTGGAAGAATGTTACATGTAATATTCTTAGGGATAACCCGGTCATTACAACAAAGTGATAAACACTAAATTCCTGCTGTTAAAGTCCTGACATAGTACTAAAAATTTTAATTCAGACGGTCTATTACGATGGTCAAATCCCGTTCGTGTCAAGATCTCGTCATTTGACATTGAAAACCCCTACTGAGTGATTCGTACAAGTCAACACTCCTATTATGATTTATACTTTTAATTCCACTTGGTCAAACCTTTAAACAGTTAGGACCACAACCAAAATTCCCTCTCGATTCTTTCCATGAATGAGAGGTTCGCAAATTGAATGATCAAACCTTTAAACAGTTACTATCGTCCAAACCCCTCATTTGATCAAACCTTTATACAGCTAGGGCCAAAGCCAAAGTCTCCTCTCAATTCCTTCGATAAACGAGTGGTCCACTTTTAAATTGAATGATCAAACCTTCATAGTTAGGGTCACCTCAAACTTTCGCTTGGTCAAACCTTCCTACAGTTAGGGCCAAAACCACAATTCACTCTCGATAAATAAGAAATTAACCTTTAGTTCGGTAATCAAACCTTCCGACAGTTAGAATTATCCGAATCTTTTTGATTATCAGAGTGGAGATCCTACTCTTAGTTTCACTCTTCAGATTCTCGAAGTGAAGATTATATTTTAAGTTTCCTTTGCAACTGAAGATAGAATATAAAATTCTACCTCTCCACCATCGGGTTCGTCTTTGCCCCAAGAGAAGACACTACTTTTCAACTCCTAAAATCCGCGTCTTATACGCGCGATGAATTTTATCCTAAGTCCTAAGTAGGGATAAGTCAGCGCCTAATACGCGTTGTCGGTTTGGTCTTACATCGATTGAAGAAGACATTAGAATCCTAGTCTGGGGACTTTTATTCCGAAGTCTAAGTTGGAATAAGTCAGTGCCTAACACGCATTGCCGAGTAGTCTATTCTCGTGAGAATAATAAAGTCTACAAATTCAATATCGTAGTACTTAGAGAGTTAACTCTCTTAGTACAACGTCACATGTGGAATAGACTTAAATAGTCTGCATGCAAGCCCGATTCAAACGGTAATTGGTAAAGAAAAGCTAAATCTATTAAACGCTGAGGATTTGCTAAAAATCCTAAGTCTACGTGTAATACACGTTGCCGTTTAGTCTTTTCACGGGAGAAAGTTGAAGTCTACGTATTCAATATCGTAGCACTAAAAGAGTTAACACTTTTAGCACAACGTTACGTGCGGAAAAGATTTGAACAATCTGCATGCTAGCCTGACTCAAACGGTAGTCGATAAAGGCTAATTAAACCTATTGATAGCAGAGAATTTACCAAAAGTTCTATAAATGCGATAGTTATTGATACACCAGCTCCATTAATTGGTCTCGTGACTCAAGGATAAGATCCATTCATGCAAATGAATCAACTTTAATAGTTGGTCCTACAACCCTAATATTTGGGACCGTCATGCTCCAACATCTTAAGAGCATAAACTGTGTAGACACCGGTCAACACGTTACGATAAAAGTCAACGATGGTAAACGCATTGCGACGAAAAGTCAATACCAGTTAATAAAAAACCCTAAGGTCAATGTCGGTTAACGCGTTGCCCTAGATCAACACCGGTCAACGCGTAGACCTAGGTCAGCACCGGTCAACACATGGTAATGACGATCAACGCATGACCTCTGATCAACTCCAAAGTTGAGATTTAAATTTGCGATGAAGATAGTCAGTTCAATGTCAACTCAACGACACGAGCTAAAACCATCCCATAAATTTCGATTCGAGACTTTGACGACGGCCAGACGACAAATGAAGTGCCAGAATTTTAGTTATTCATCAAAATATTAAATAAACCAAAAAACAAAAAAGTCAAGAATCAAAACTAACTACAGGTCCATTTTCACCAATTGAAGGATGGACCGATTACATCCAAAGTATTCCAGGATTTTTTATAAAAGAAACGAGACTGAGACACTTTGGAGGGGGTATCTGTAGGCGTCAATAATTGCCTACGGATTCCCGCATGCGGCTCGAGATAGAGAGAAGAATATGAATGTTACTATCTGAGTTATAGAAGCTTATTAGACGTTGACAAACACATGAAGTGAGTCAACGAACCGTATGAAGCAACAGAGCTGTAGAACAACTAAGATACGAACTGATCTGGAGTTACGCTTCGCTTATGAAAGATGAAGCGCCCCTTGTGTCTCGCCTACTCCATGTATGATTCAACCATGGGAGCTCGTAGATCTCTTTGTCGGGTTTACTACGCATTATGAATCGAGTGATTCTGAGTTCGAACGACAAAGATACCGCGATTTTGACCGGGGCACGCTTGAATGGTGCCCAGGCCATGGTAGAGACACTGCGAGTGTCTCGGCCAAGGTCGAGAAACCCGTGGTGTCTCGGCCAAGGCCGAGACACCCTAAGTGTCTCGGCCATGGCCGAGACACTACGGGTGTCCGCAGATCCAAAAAAAAGTTTTGAGTCGTTTCTAACCGTTAACCGTCTGGATTCGTTCCAACTAATCTAATGTTATCATAGAACGTGATAAAGTGGTTATAACTGACGATAAGGGTGAATCGTCCGTTCTTATCCAAAAATAGAGATCCCGAAGCCTATAAATACAGCCCCAAGGTCTTCATTTGTACGGGTCTGGAATTCTCATGCCTTGGTAAAGCCCTGCTAAATTGGAGACTGAAGAGCCACGAATTTTAGAGAGAAGGAGCAGATCTCAGCGAATTCTTCAGCATAAAGAAAGAGAGTTCGACAGATCTGCAGCCTCGTTCTTCCCTTGAGATCGCACTATTGCTGTGATCTAGAGAAGAGTGATTATCTTGTTGTTACCGAGATAACTAATTTAGTTTCTTAACTTCTTCGTGAGTCAACAAAATCTGCACTTTGATCTAATCTGAGGCGGGCCACGGATAAACCCTGGCACCGGCAAAGATCCCACATAAATAGATACTAATAAATAGGATCTGTGTATTATTTGAAAAAGATTGTAATCAGTTATTTCCATTGTGTAAAAGTCTTATAAAAAGACTAATTTTTGTTGAGTTTATTGTAATGCCTAAAGTTGTAATAGATTCAATCACAATGAAGAAAACAATTTCTGACCCAAACAACAGAAGCATGAGAAATTGGAGGAAGTTCTACGAGCCTCATCCTAGTGAGACTCGAGCTATCAAAGTATACGTGAATAAGCTTGATATTTGGTTAATTTGTGAGGTCAACACCAAAACATCTAAAAATGTGAGAGAGAAGAGCCCCAAACAGAAGAAACATAGTATGATTACAAGTCATGATATCAAAAATAACTTTATCCCACATGACTTTAATATTTCCAAAAATAGCATACATAGCAGCCATCAAGTAATGAAAAAAATGATCTTAACTCCCAGTTTTGGGAATTATATTATAAGAGATGATACAGGCAATCAAATTAGTAGAGGGGGTGATAGAGCTGTTTGACATAGGGTATTCCTCCTGGAAGATATATCATAGAGTTGATCGAAGGATCACCAAGGTGTAAATCTTTAAGTAAGGAGTCTCCAGTAGGAATACTAAGGATTTCAATTTATTCATCAGAAGAGGAAATTATTTCACAACCCTTAACATAGGTTCTGTGAATGGGGGTTTCATCATCAGTTTGTTAAATTTTCATATTTGTGTAAAATAGGTAGATAAAGTTTGGATAATATTGTTAGACCCTAATACCACTGGGAAAAAACCCTAGAGGGGGGGGGGTGTAAATAGTGTTTATGCTAATCTAATTAGATTTAATACCAACTAAACTAATTAATAATATCCTAGAAATTATGATATATATAACAAGATATATGAGCAAGGATATGCAATATAAATAAGGGCGAAACAACATGAACCAATGGGGATATGAAATAAATGATGAACAAAAATAATACGCCAAGACAAACTCAAACACACAAGAAATGATCAGGAGTTTGGTCCTTTCGTCCAACGTCTCCGCTCCCTACTCCCTGTGAGAATACAGTACACGGCTAGGTTTTTAACGCTCACCCGAATAACGTTTACACTTCACATTCAGTTTTCTGGCTCATAGAAAATTTTACAATCAACACTCTTGCAATCACACTCTACACCCTCTAAGTGTTGGTCTCTAGCCCATGTCACCCTCAAGTGTTCGGATTTACAAGCTCTCCCTAGGCTTTACTACCGATGCTACTCCTCTTGGGATAACCCCGTCTCTCACCACACACTCCGTTCGGTGTACAAGTGTATTACAAAGTGTATCCTCACAATGAAAGCTCTATACAATATTTTGTTCTCTAATATGGATGAGAACACAATGAAAGCTTACTCTCAATGTCACAATCCCACAATCCCACAATCCCAATATGTACTATGTATGCAAATACAACAAGTTCAATAGGTTGTGTGTGAACAAAGAGTATAATCAAAACAAATCTAAACTCAAATAAATTCTAGCTTATGGAAATAAAAATCAAACAATACAAAAAGCTAGATAAGAGTTTAGAAAAACTTTTCTAGATGACAAGAGGGAGAGGGAGAAGAATTGAATGCTCAAACACCAATGGATGATCTCCTCAAGCTCTTGTGAAATTCTTTTCACAAAACCAAACTTGTAAAATGCTTAAAATCTCCTTAAACAAACTTTAAAACCCTTATAAAATGCTCTTAAATTTGTTTAAAACATTCTCTTGGTTGGTGGGAAAGATAAATGCAATGGGGTATATATAAGGTAGAAGAAAACAACCCAAGAAAACCCAAAAATCCCACTAAAAATAAAAACTGGAAACTAGTCGTTACTGTGCAATGGCTATATTGGCGGTCGACCGTAGCACCATGGCCGATCGATCGCGAAAGGCTAAAGAACAGAACAAAGTCTCTGGACTTCAGGCGGTCGACCGCCACGACCAATCCATTCGACGGTGAACGGATATTCTAGGTACTCAGGTTTAAAACAGAAATGATGATTTTTAAACTTGATTTAAAAATAGTAAACATATTCAGAAAAATGTAAAACTTTAGAGAATGATTATAAACATGATAATAAACATGTTACAAAAAAAATTTCAAATTGCATCTCCCAGATGAGAAATCTCTTTATTTTACAAAAATGTCCAAAACATGAAATGTGATATATTTGGAATTTGATGTTTTGACATAAACCAAAGTTTTGAAAACTCTTTATGGCTTTATAAACAATATAAAAGGTGTAAACTATTAGTCTTAAGCCTATAAACCAAAAACATAATATATTTCCAAATATAATAGAATATGAAACGAAAGAATAAGTATATGGATATAACTATTGTTTCATATCTATGAAGCTAAACCAAAATAACTTATCCACATAGAAAACAAACATGTAT
>BQKN01063404.1:381595-391977 GCA_022839385.1 Asparagus kiusianus
TGTGTGTATATGATATTGAGCTTAAAGTATCTAACACACATAATATAAACTCCTAAACTACATTACCTAAACTATAGATCTTCAATAAGCTTGACTTGGTACACTTGCGGATGAATCTTCAACTTGGTTCTTGATTTAAATTGTATTGCTTCGTACCAATATTCCGCTAACCTCTATTGGATATGATCGTGAAAGCTCTAGTCCGTCCATCCTCCAACTTATTGTTTGCCTAGAATAAATAAGAAAACACAAATACTAGACACACAATAATAGTTATAAATTGTTTGTTAAAACATCATGAAAACAAGAAGGCTAACAAATACGGGACAAGATTAGTATGAGAAAGTAGGTCATGCAACCCCACATTTTCAAAATAAGTATGTAATTGGAAATTTGAAAGTTCAGGGAAATTAACGTATCTACCTGGAAAGATGCTTAATTTATAAATATTACGATATTTGTCAATCATATGTGGGTTACAAAAATAGCATTCATAATTGGAAACATGAGAAGTAGAAATATCATCCCTATTATATCTAGATCGTTTAGGAAGAGACATGCTTAAGGTTGAAAACTGATCCTAGACAATACTAGATTAAAGAACTAATTGAAACGAGAGAGAGAGAGAGAGAGAAAGAGAGAGAGAGATAGAGAGAGAGAGAATAAGAGAGAGTGAGAGATAGAGAGAGAGAGTGGGAAGAGTTTACTGAGCAGAAGGAACAAATTTCTCTCGGTAGGAGACAATCGGTCAACTGGTAGGATCACATCGGTCGACTGATCAAATCTAGCAGCTAGTGTTTGTGGGAGTCGATTGACTTTGGAAATGAGGGTTTTGGATGGGTTTACACATATATATAGAGCAATTTGTGGCCATGATTTGTTCAAACAAGAAGTCAATGGATATGATTAAAAGAAGATATAAACGGATATTAAACGGGTCGGGTTTAAAGACAAAAATCCAATAACAAACACTCAGTAAGAAGGAAAACATCTCACTGGTCAGTTGACTGATTTCTTCAATCAGTCGGTCAACTGATGAAAATGACCAGTCGACTGATGATAACCAGAAAGCATATTAAACACAAATCATGATTGAAAAACTTAAAACTTTATTTATATTATATTTAAAAATGAATATATATATCAAGTTCTTTTCTAAGTATGATGAAAATATTTTCTCTTTTTATGTTTTGTAAATATTCACAATTTGTTTACAAAAAGAAAATCTAAACAAAAATCTTCTTTTAAAAACATGAAAAACAAAATGCTAAAAATTTATTCTTTAAAATCAAACATGTTTTGGCACCCAAACTCTTGGTGCCGAAGAGAAGGACATGACCCCTATCAATAAAATCCAAGGCCCTTGGGTTATGACCCCATTTGGGCATATTTTGTGTACGTGTCCGGTCATAACAATGGGATAGATGCACTTGTTTTTGTTGACCATTAGATTATGCAAGAGAAACATTTGCAAACAAGGGTGGTCTTTCTAAAGCATTTTGCAATTATGAAACTTTTCTCAAATCAAAATAAAATTTGGCCACATGACTAATTCTACTACAAATTTTGCCTTTACACACATTGACATGCTTACGATGAACAATGGGTGCATGTGAGTGTGTATGTGATGAAGAAACTTAATGAGATGCACAAGGGGCAATAATATTAGTAGTTGTGGGTTTTTGTGCATCATAGCAAAATTTTGCAAGATGGTATTGTAAAACCCCATAAATTTGAGATAATATGTGATTAATTATGATAAATAAAAAATTTATCTTGATAAATATCATTAAATAGTGTATGAGTATGATAGCAAGTGATTTGAGATCAAATAAGTTCATATATGTGAGAGAAACAAGTCAAAACATGAACGAAGGCCAAAAACTACACAAACTAAAATATCATTGCCCGGTCGACCAGCGGCGCAAGCTCGGCCGACCAGCGGCGCAAGCTCGGCCGACCGACACGAGTTTTTCTAGAATCCTAATTTGAATCGGATTCACATCATTTGAGGCCCAGGTTCACATGGTTATATAAATATCACTTTTGCACGAATTTTACACATCTTATATTAGCACTTTCAAACCCTAGCAGCCACCATCTCTCTCATAAAACCCTAGATCTAATCTAAATGATTCCAAGAGCTTTGTGAAGTAATTTTTAACGTGAAGGAGAGATCTTTGGCGTGTGGCTTAGGATCTGGTTTAGGTTTGTAATTTCAGGCTTTCAACAATATTTTCGGGCGAGTTTCATCTGTGCTAATCCTACATCCATGTTTTAAATTATTTTAATGAGTTTTAAATTGGTTTTATTGAGCCTAAAACCTTTTTTCATGCACAAAAATAGTTTTTTTATGTAATATATGAGATTAAAGATCTGATCTTTCATATTTAGATGATTATGAACGAATATTTAGGGGTAGATTAAGATTGAAAATAATTAAACATGATTTTTAACTATGTTTTGATGATTCTCTTGATGTTTTGATGCTTTTGTACATGTTTATGGTTTACATATGAATTTTAATATAACAATTCTTGTTTCGCGTGTTAGATGAACTTCACTAATGTTAAATAAGAGTTTAAAGTGTTCTCTACATATTTTATATCATTTTAAATGAATTAGAAACACAAAACTGACACTTAATCAAACCTGCAGTTAGCAGGCAATTGATCTCTGGCCGGTCAACCGGCTATAGGCACCGGTCGACAAACCAGCACACCTGATCATGTGCATGTTTTTGTGAAAATTGTGTTTGATCGAGGGGTTTTCTCGATTGACCTGCATTATTTTATAATGTTTGTTATTTGATTAACACCTGAGGTGTTTGTGAACATGAGATATTGATCCGCACATCGGGATACGTGCACGAACACTTGAGTACATGTTCTAAATTGAGTTTACATGAATAGTTGAGATGTACGACACATGTTTAAGTTGATAGTGTTGGAATAACACACATAATACATAATTCATCAATGGTGGATGCTAAGTAATGAGTAGTTTTCCCATAATGAGATCGTGGCTGTACCACACTTAGAGTTAGGCGTTTTCCCACAATGAGACCATAGTTGTACCATACTCGAAGATGATAAGGATTTTTGGATTGGGTTAATATGCCTATACTCCATTATATAATCATCTGGGTACATCATTTCGGAACAGGGTGATTTACCTAAATCTGTAGAATGATTGAGTAAGGATGTTGTTTCCACATGATATTATGAGCACCTTACAAGAGTATCGTTGTCACACCCTGCTTCCCAAAATACCCAAGAATCAGAATGTGAACAAGCCCGTGATGTATTAGATTAAATAGAAAATAAAAATAAATATTTCTCCTCAACCTAATACGTTAAGAGTCAAGAAATAAATGCAAAGGCACAGGTCCCCGATCATACTTAGCAAGAATATAATAAATAACATAGAATAAAATAATACATATCACAAATGAATATCATCCAAGACATAATATTTGGGTCAACATGCCCTTATACAAAATAGAACAACTTAATACGAAAGAGGTACAAAGATACATCGATCAAATGAAATAGAAAGAACTACAAAAGTAAACAAGAACCAGTAGATAATAAAAGAAAAGACTAGGCTTTGACTTTTTTTTCTGCTCTGTCTGCAAGGCACTCCTGCTAAGAATACTCGGCCTCTGGCGTATCTCCAAGCTAAACCTGTCCTTCCTCTAAGTCTGACGTACACCAGAGAAAACAGGTGTACGTTAGCGTGCATGACACATGGTAAGATCCCACAAGGGAAAAATGAAACGGTCGAATGACCAAGGCAAAAAACAGTAATAATAAATAGAAGCATGCAAATGGAATACTAAAAACTAGATGAAATCCACCAATAGTATATAATAATCAAAGAATCTAAAAATTAATCAGGTGACGAGGTCATGCAGCTAGCAATCAGAATAATCATCCAAGTAACAAGGTCATACAACTAGATGGAATTAATACTTAAAAATCTGTAACAAGAGACGTAGTACATCGAGCGAAATAATCCAAACAAAGAAACCCTCATGTATATACCATATGTCGTAAATTTTAGATAATTTAATATTAACCTCGTTCGATGTATGAAAAGAAATACAACTGGCCTATATCTCATAAGAAATCATACCTAGCCAAGAAACAAGGTCATGTAACTAGCCATCCTATAACAGGTCACTGGTTCACATCTCGCACAGAGTCAACGTTCATATTATCGGATAACTGACTGTTCACAAATCCCCTACGTGCATCCAATATTGCTACACAAACTCGGTTAGAGGACTACACGCAATCTGTTTTCACACTGGTCCAGACTCAAGCTAAACTGAGGTGAGTATCAAATTCACAGACCAAAGTAGCGACACCAATCTACTTTGACCCAACAAACCAACCCTAGTGGCGAAATCGATCCACTGGTGCGAGCCTGGAAGATATATCAACAGCCTTATCCGATTACATGAATATAGACTTTCCTACCCCAACTCTTCTTATTTTCTAAGTCAACAATCAAAGTCTATAATATCTCTAGTTCACCACCTTAATCAGTCAACACACCAACACATGTCACTAGGTCTGTTCATGACGCATGAGACCACTAATTCATGAACTACTAAGATTCTCAAACACAACAAGGAATAATCAATGTAACTAATCATGTGTAATAATATCATAGCGTATCAGATAATCAAGTCTAAGAATCATAAACCATAAACATTGTCTACGTAATTCAAAAAATAATCTTTTCCCAAAATAATTCATTTTAAATATAACAATTTTCCTAAAATGATTCTTTTCATAATTAAATTCTTTTAATTTATAATAATTATTCTAAAATAATCATTTAAAATAATAACTTATTAATTCAAATAATCCTTTTGCAAAATAATTGCCTTTAAAATTCTTTAATACCATTCAACAACAAATCCACGCACAATAATCATATCACAACTAAAATATGCAGATAATTTATAACAGGTATAAAATTCAGATCTGAGCAAGAGAGATCTTGCCTCTATGGCCGAGGGGCATGATGACGAGGCAATAGCGCTAATGTGGATGCGACATGTGGCGAAGAGGCGGCGACAAGCGGGGTTGTGCGCTGCATCAACGGGAGGTGGCTACGGTGGAATGGCTGGTCGGCAGATGTCAAGGGCTATTTAGGGTGGCTGTCGACGACGTGGGAGTTGCTAGAGCTCGTGGAGGTAGAGGTAGAGGCACTGGAGGAGGCTAGGCATCGGCGGTCTCCGACACGGAAGAGAGGGCGGCTAACGGCATCGAGCTAACGACAGCCGTTTTTACTCTTAAAAATTTATGAACCAAAAATAATATTTTTGAATCAACAACTAGTATAACTAATTACAAAACAACTTGTATTAATTAACTAGTTTCATCTACACTAGTAATTAGAAGAAGAATAAAGTCCTCCATGAGTTAGATGTGCTTGTTAAGATTTAATTAGATAGAACCATGGCTCTGATACCATGTTGGAAAATCGTGCTAATTACATGCAAAATATGCAACAGAATAATGTATGTATAATAATACTAAGCATGTAGAGAACATGAAATATAAGCTAGGATCATGCTAATTAAATCTAACATGATCCTTATAATAAAGAGAGCAACTAAGAGCTTTGAAGGCTTACTTTCATAACGTGATTCGATGGTAGATCAAACAACCCCTAGGTCGTCCTCCTTATTATTGTAAACCTTCTTGTAATGGATCTCCAAGTCTTCAAGTGAGCTTGATAAAATCGGAATCTTCTTGATACATAAGGCAAGATATCCATCCCGGGGTACTATAAAATCCTAATACATTCTCTTACTCAAAAATTACTAAAGTTTAGTAAGAGGTTGAGCTCTCTTTTATTCTCTTATGGGAAAAAACCACTTAATCAATTTTTCATTAACCTTTCCATAAGAGAGAGAGCTCATATATATAGAGTGAGATATGTCATGACTTATCTCATGAGTCATATAAATATAATGGTTCCTTTCATGAGTCATGCAATGACTCATCTTATGAGTCATGCAAAGAGTCATGAAGAACCAAAACTATGTGCTAAAACTAGGTTCCCAAACCATACTACCTTAATGACTCATCTCATGACTCATTAATCAAGATATAATAAAGTGTGTATTTCATAAATAAAAATACCATATCAATACGATGTTTCATAAATACGGTATTGCGTAATTTTCCAATCATTAACTAATAAGTCATCATATGACCAAAAAAATCAATGAGTTGACCAAAAGTCAACCGTTGACCAAAAAGTCAACTAGTTGACTAAAAGTTAACTTTATGGAAAAAATATTGAAATTTATTTCATAAGCACATAGCATTCTGATTTTACCGATACATATAATCGTTTATGTGTATCTGGTGAAAATCATATATGCGTATCAACCATGCGTATTTAACTCTATAAATTGTATTTTATAGGATTAAAGTATGCGCTTGGTGTGACTCTAGGGCCTAACTTAAGACTCGATAGTAGATCATATCCATAAGTATAACAGATATGTGAGCTACACATGAATGAAAGCAACTAATGCCACTAGGAAAGAACCCTAGAGGGGGGTGAATAGGGTTTATGCTAATCTAATCCGATTTTATGCTAATTAAAAACTTACTAACAAATATGATATGCAATAAGATATATATGCAAGGATAAGTAATATAAATGAGGGTAAATAAAATAGTGGTCAAAATAAACAAATAGGTAATGGCTAAATAAGATGAACAAAAAGAGTGCGTAAATACAAACTCAAACAAGCAATATGATCATGGAGTTCAGACCTTCCAACTTACGTCTCCGCTCCCCACTCCCGGGTAGAAATCAACTATCACACCGGGTTTTCAATGCTCACCCGAAAATGTTAACACCTCACACTCGGTTTTCTAGCTCATCGAAAACTTTACAATCAATACTCTTGCAATCCTACTCTACACCCTCTAAGTGTTGATATCTAGCCCGTGTCTTCCTCAAGTGCTCTGATTTACAACCTCTCCCTATGCTTTACTACCGACGCCACTCCTCTTGGGACGACCATGTCTTTCACCACATACTCCTCTCGGTGTACAAGTGTATTACAAAGTGTATCCTCATAATGAAAGCACAAATGTAATAATTGTTAGACCCTGGAAGGGGGGTGATTAGGGTCTTATGCTAATCTAATCCGATTTTATGCCAATTAAAACTAATTCAAATATTATTCTTGTAAGATAGATATACAATATGATATGAGCAAGAATATGTAATATGAACAATGAGATATATCCTATATGATAAAAATATATGCAAGGATATATAAACTAACAAAAGGGTAATATAATCAAACTACAAATGTGATAGGACAAAATATACAAGAGTAAAGGCAATTGGCGATATAAGATAAATGCATAAGCAAATGCACCAAAGACAAACTCAAACCCACTCAAATAATCACGGAGTTCAGACCTTCCGTCCTACGTCTCCGCTCCCCACTCCCTGGGAGAAATCCACTATCACAATCCGGTTTTGGAAGCCGAAAATTCTACACACTCGGTTTTCTAGCTAACCGAAAACTCTACAACTCACGCTCTTGCAAACTCACTCTACACCCTCACAAGTGTTGGACCTAGCCGTGTCTCCCTCAAGTGCTCGGTTACAACCTCTCCCTAAGTTCGTCAACCGACGCCACTCCTCTTGGGACGATCCCCGACTCTCACTACACACTCCTCTCGGTGTACAAGTGTATTACAAAGTGTATCTCACAATAAGCACAAATAAAATACAACAAATGATTGTTCTCTAATATGGATAAGAACATAATAAAAGCTCACACTCAATTGTTATAATTCTCACCAACCCAAATATACTATGTATGAAAATACAATAAGCTCAAGTGGGTGTGTGTGTAAACAATGAGTAAAATCAAATCTAACTCAAATAGCAAATTAGCAATAATAAGAATATAAAAATCAATAATAAAATTGCTAGAGAAAAGAGTTAGAAAACTTCTCTATAAACACAAAGAGAGGATGAGAAGATATTAAAGATGAACTCCTCAACAGATGATGCAAACTCCTCTTTGTAACAGCAAACCCCAAAAACAAACTAAACAAACTTAAACTTTTTTAAAACATGTTTAAAACACTTCTTAGATTAGGTTGAGAATTGAGATCAAGGGGGTATTTATAGCCTCCCAAAAACTCAGCCAAGAACCCCAAACAAAAGATCAAAAAACCCTTACGAATCAGAAATATGATTCTGTACCAAATATGACCGTTGGGCGATTGGTGGTCGACCGTGGGAAAATCGCGGTCGATCGCGAAGGTCATTGAAACGGAGAAAACAAATAGAACAGACTACGGTCGATCGCGCTAGTCGACCATGAGAACTTACAGACTGACGGTCGACGGTCACGGTCGACCATGAAAGTTTTTGCTTACTTCTCAGGAAAAAACATGGGCGCAATCGACCGTGACGGTCGACCGTGAACTGATATATGAAATTTTAGATTTTGAAAACAGTTTGCTGATTTTAAAACACTGTTTAAAAATATCAAATAAATTCCAAAAATTATGAAACTTTGAGAAATGCTTGTAGACATGATAATACACATGCTACAAAATACGAAATATCATCATTTTGTAAAATATCATTATTTTGCAAAATAGTCCAAAACACGAAAATGTAAACATATGAATTTTGACATTTAGGCTAAACCATGTTTTGAAACTTTACACAATAATTATGTAGACTTAATAAAATATGTATATGATTATTGTTAACTCCAAAAACTAAGAATACAATATTTTTAAAAATACAATAGAAAATGAAACATATGAGTATGAATATGAAAATATATTTGTTTCATATCTAAGTAGTTAAACCAAATAATAATAATAAATATGAAATATGTAATTTCATATTTATAAATATTAAAACCAAAACTTGTGTTGAATATATATATGACTACATATATATACAAGGAAACCAATAAAATGTGTGTGTATATGATATTGAGCTTAGAGTATCTAACACACATAATATAAAACCTAAACTAGATTACCCAAGCTGATCTTGATATTCAATAAGTTTGACTTGGTACACTATGCGGATGAAGCTGAACTTGGATCTTGAACTTGAATTGCATAAGCTTCACTCCACAATTCCGCCAACCTCCATTGGATATGATCGTTGAAGCTCTATTCCATCCATCCTCCAACATATTGTTTACCTAGAATAAATATAAAACACAAACAATAGACAAACAATATTAGATGTAAATTGTCTGTAAATCATCATCAAAACAAGAAGGCCAACAATATTTTTTTCTCTAATATGGATGAGAACACAAATAAGCTTACTCTCAAGACACAACCCTAAAACCCAAATATACTATGTATAAAAATACTAAAGGTCGATGGTTGTGTGTGTAAGCAATGAGTAAAATAAATCTAAACTCAATATAAATCTAGCTTTAATAAAATGATTAACAAACAAATAAATATAAAGCTAGAAAGAGTTTAGGAAAACTTCTTTATAGATCAAGTGTGAGAGAGAGAATGTAATGAAGCTCCAACACCAAAGATTATCTTCACTTGCTCTTGTGAAAATCTCTTCACAAGCAAACTTGAAACAAATACTAAAACAAACTTAACCCCTTGTTAAACTTTTGTAAACTTGTATAAACAATTTTCTTAGTTAAAAACAGAGCTGGGTATGAGGGGGTATATATAGGGAATCACAAAGGTCAAGAAACCTAGCAAAAAGATCAAGAACCCAAAATAGACAAAAGCTATAAAAAACTAGTCATTACAGGATCAGTCGACTGATGGGTTTCATCAGTCGACTGATGAGCTGACCGTTATAGACATTTTCCAGCTCATCAGTCGAATGACGACCTCATCAGTCGATTGATGACCTCATCAATCGACTGGTCAGTCGACCAACATAAAAACAAATAGTTTTGCACTTTCCAGGCGATTTCTCCGGTCGACTGATCTCTTGCATTAATCGACTGATAACACATAATCAGCCTATAATGAATAGTAAAACTAAACTTTAAAACCTCTTTAAAAAATAGCAAATAAATTTAAAAAAATATAAAACTTTGGAGAATGCTTGTAAACATAAAAATATACATGTTACAAAAATTAGTTTTTAAATAGCACCTCCCATTTGTGAAATCTCATCATTTTACTGAATCACTTAAAATACGAAATCTCGAAAACACATGATTTTGACAAAATGACTTAAACATAATTTTAAAACTTTGTAAAATGATTTTATAGACTTAATGAAAGATGTATATAATGATTATTAAGTCCATATACAAAAAACTCAATATTTTCACAAATTTATATTTATATAAACTTGAAAAC
>BQKN01063404.1:396871-413905 GCA_022839385.1 Asparagus kiusianus
AACAACTTCGTGAGTCGACTCATGATTTTTATGAGTCGACTCATAGCTCATGGGTCGACTCGTATATTGACGAGTCGACTCAACAGAAGCAAAAAGGAAACATCATAACACTTCGTGAGTCGACTCATGACAGGTCATGAGTCGACTCAACCTGATGAGTCGACTCAAGATGAGTCGTGAGTCGACTCACGGGCTGAAATCTGCATATAACGAACTGGAACTTGATCTAAACGTTCCCCATCTCGATTCTTCTGATATACAACATATCTAACCTTCAATTTTACCCTATTATACAGTAAGAAAAACATATCTATCATGGGAAACGATCTCTTATAGGTTAGATCTAACATTTAGCCCCAAACATGAAGGAAAAACATTAAACCAATATATATACTCATGTTTTTATCCTTTAAACAAAAATTCCAGATCTGGGTTTTCATTAAAAACTGGTTGGTGGGGATTTAAAATCTTAAACACATGATTTCTAGCATTCACCCTATCAAGAGCATTGATTTATACTTGAAGATAAGGCTTAGGCTCAATAAAACTCATTAAAAACGTTTATAAATAAATAAAAACATAGGGAAGGGTTTGGGTGAGATGCTACTCGCCTCAAATGCGAAGAATAGCAATCCCCTTCGCTGAAATCCAAGAGAGAACACTGAAAACCCCTTGAAACGCCTCCAAAAACACCAAGAACACCTAGGGTTTTGAGGGGGAGAGGAGGTTAGGGCTTCTCTAGGGTTTACTGATGAAGAATGAGTGTTTTCGGGTAGGAGAAGTATATATAAGCCCATAAAAACCCGACCCGAAACCCAGCAAGCCCGACCCGAAAGCCCCCAGAAAAACGTCGATGAGTCGACTCATGATATGTCATGAGTCGACTCATGACTCATGGGTCGACTCATAAATTATGAGTCGACTCAGCAGAAAGAAAAAGGGAACAAGACTCGATATCATGAGTCGACTTATGACAGGCGCAAGTCGACTCAACCTGATCAGTCGACTCATGACATGCTATGAGTCGACTCATGAACAAAAATTTGCATACATTGATTTCTTTTGCACACGATTTGCAAACTTGCAACTCATCCTCATACCTGAGGCATATACACATGCTCATAAGCTCAAATATCATTTTCCATGCGTGACCATGCAACAAAGATATTTATAATATATATTAAATATCTTTGTTCACTCATATTCACACTTGCAAGTTGTCAAAATCAACGGGGTCTTACATTAACAAATATCCTAGCAAATAGATATGCAACAAGATATATTGCAAGGATATACAAACAATGGTAAGTAAATAAATATAAACAATATAGTAGATAATTAGACAATGAGAGAATGGCGATAGAGATAAACAAAATATAAGTGCACAAGCCAAACTCAAATACACAAGAAATAATTACGGAGTTTGGACTTTCTGTCCTACGTCTCTGCTCCCCACTCTCGGGGAGAAATCCACTATCATTACCGGGTTTTTAACGCTCACCCAAAAACGTTTACACCTCACACTTAATTTTCTAGATCACTGAAAACTTTACAATAAACACTTTTGCAATCAAACTATACACCCTTTAAGTGTTGTTCTCAAGCCTATGTCTCTCTCAAGTGCTCGGAATTATAACCTCTCCCTAGGCTTTACTACTGACACCACTCCTCTTAGGACGATCCCGTCTCTCACCACACACTCCTCTCGGTGTACAAGTATATTACAAAGTGAATCCTCACAATGAAAGCACAAATACAATAATTTGTTCTCTAATATGGATGAGAATACAAATAAGCTCACTCTCAAGAAACAACCTCACAACCCAAATATACTATGTATGAAAATACTAATGGTCAATGGCTGTATGTGTAAGCAATGAGTAAAACAAATCTAAACTCAATATAAATCTAGCTTTAATAAAAATGATTAACAAACAAATAAATATAAAGCTAGAAAGAGTTTAGGAAAACTTCTCTATAGATCAAGAGTGAGAGAGAGAATGGAATGAAGCTCAAAAACCAAAGATGATCTCCTCTTCCTCTTGTGAAAATTTCTTCACAAACTTGTAAACACACTAAACAAACTTTAACCAAAATTTTAAATACACTTAATTTTTTTTTAAAACTCTCTTGTTAGGTAGGAATGATAAATACAATGGGGTATAAATAGGGCAGAAGAAAACAACCGAAGAAAACTCCTAAAATCAACATAATAACAAAAACAGAAACTAGTCATTACTGTGCAACGACTAATTCGGCGGTCGACCACCGAGACACGTCCGGTCGACCGCGAATGACTAAAAACAAAACTGGTTCTCTGGACAATTGGTGGTCGACCATCACGACCACTCCGGTTGACTGCGAACAGATATATCAGATACCCAGATTTGAAAATAGTTTTTTGACTTTTAAATTTGATTTAAAAATAGTAAACAAATTCAAAAAAATGTAAAAACATTGGAAAATGATTGTAAATATGAAAATAAACATGTTTCAAAAACTGGTTTTCAAAAAACACTTCCCATTTGTGAAATCTCATCATTTTGTAAAATCACTCAAAATACGAAATCTCGAAAACACATTTTGTAAAATATCATCATTTTATAAATATGTCCAAAACATGAAAACATAAGGAACTTGAATTTTTATGTTTTGACATAAACCAAGTTTTTAAACTTTGTAAAACAATTTTATAGACTTGATTACAGATATAAACTATTATTAAGTCTATAAACCAAAAACTCAATATTATGTAAAAATAAAGTTTTGCACAATACGCATTTAACAAAATGATATATATGAAACATAAATATGTATATGAATGTATATTTGTTTCATATATATAAAGCTAAGCCAAATCAAAACAATAAATATGAATTTCATATTTATATAAACTTAAAAACCAAAACATGTATGTATATATAACTATATATATAAATACATAGAAACCAAAACATGTATGTGTGTGATATATGATTGAGCTTAAAGTACCAACACACATAATATAAACTCCTAAACTAGATTACCCAAGCTATAGGTCTTCAATATGCTCGAGTTGGTACACATACAGATGAAGTTAGAACTTGAATCTTCAACTTGAATTGCAAGGCTTCTTACCACAATTCTGCCAACCTCGATTAAATATGATCGTGAAAGCTCGATTCCATCCATCCTCCAATGGATTTCTGTGTACGATACCTAACATGCACATGTAAACACTCGACACCCATGTTAGGAATTGTTTTTTAAATCATCAAAACAATATTAGGGAGTAGGCTCATAAACATGAGGCCAACAATCTTCCCATTTTTTATGATGACAAACAATCTACACAAAGATATATAAATTATGCATGATACTGTAAGAATATGCACCATATAATTCTCATACATGAAACTAATAGAATGAAATACTCATAATATACATGTTTCTCCCTCTTTGGCAACATCAAAAATGGGGAAAACAAAAAAATAAAGACAGCAAAGGCTACCCCTACCTATAAGCACGTTGAGTATAACACAAAAATAGGGAAATGCTCCCCCTATCAAAAAACTAATTATAACTCACATTCAAAAAGATAATGAGAACACATATTGGTGTATCAATATGAAAAAGTGTCTCAATACAAAAACATAAAAATAATATATAAATAGATTTATGAAATCAAAAGGAAAAAAACATGATAATCATGAAAAAAGTTTTCAAATGAAAATAATTCAACCAAATGAAATCGTAAATCACAAGTAAATCTCATAAATAGCAAACTAATATCAAAATGACAAGAGAGGCAATCATATCAAGCTCTTGAGCTTTTTTCAACCCATACAAAGATTTTAGCACCCGATAAACATGATTTGGGAAATAAAAACCCAATAAATCCCGGGGTTATTCAAACACAAACCTCTTATGACAATAAAAAAAATAACATGAAAACAAAAGAATTCATCAAAAAAAATTTATTTTTAATAATTTCAAAAACATATTTTTCAAAACCAAGAAATAATAAAAAAATAAAAATATTAAAAATCTTGGTTTAAAAGGATTTTGGCACCCAATCATTCTCGGTATCGAAAAATTTAGGGATATGACTCCTATCATTAAAACTCAAAGTCCTAGGGTTATGAACCCGTTTGGGCGCATTTTGTCTGCTAATTCAATCATAACAATAATTACTCAAATGACCCTTCCTATTACAATATGTGCAATGAAAAAGGCCCATTTGTTTTTGTGGACCATATGGATGTGCACGGGATTCATTTGCAAACAAAGAAAATTTATTTGTAGCTCTTTGCAAATGTGAAACATCATTAAACAATAATAGTTCTTTTGGAACAACTTGTGATTTTGAAATATTTTTTAAATCAAAGAAAAATTTCGCTAAGTATCCAAACTTACCACAAACACCACACTTAATTTTTTGTGGCTTAATAAAATCATTTGACAAAGGTGAAGTCTTTTTCAAATCATAGCAAAATTTTGCCAAATGACCAAAACGTCTACAAAGATCACATTTAAACACGTGAGCATGCTTATGATAACCTTTATGAGTGTGTACATGTACATGTGTATGTGATGAAGAAACTTGATGAGATGCACAATGAGCTTTAGCATTCCTATGTTTGTGTGCATCATAGCAAAATTTGGATAAATAGCCTTTACGATCATAAATGGATCACTCGTAAACTTTGCTATATATGTGTGCATAATGAGTGGATGATTTAGTATTAGACTTAGCACATATATCCACAAGTTTCTTATGATTAACAATGCATGAATTAAGAGTTGAATCTAAAGAGGTAATATGATTTTTAACATCATTCAACTCATCATTAGGCACATATGCATTAATTAGAAGTAGAACATATATGATCATTTCTAAAAGAATTAAACTCATTTCTAATGTTCTCTACTTATAATATGGCATTATTCTTAGCATGAGATAAGCTAGAAATGGATGAGGTCAATTTTTTATTTTTCAAATTTAACAATTCATTGTTTTCTTTAAGCATAGTATTTTCTTTTGTAATGATATCAAATTTGGACACTAGCTCCTCATGATTGGATTTTAATGCAACATGCTTGCTTTTTAAATTAATAAAATTATTATACAACTTTGTGTAGGCATGCATTAACTTATCATATGCACATGTGAGTTCATCCATAGATAAATCATATTCGAATTCGGAATCGCTTACCACACTAGGACTATCACCTAGTGGTCGTGTGCATGATGCTCCACATGAACTTGAAGAAGACTCCTCCAAAGCATGTCGGATAGCCTCCAAGTTCCTTGATGTGCTTCAATAAATTTCTACAAAGTGTAAGCACTAACAAAATGAACAGACTTGTTAGAAAACAATGAGTCAAAAGCATTTAACAAATATTCTAAGAAAATCTTGTTCATTGTAAATAATTTTTGTTATTTTTATTCCGCTTAGATTTCTCCGAAATAGGCATAATATAAGCATCGTCAATAATTTTTCATAAATCAAAATATCTAGATCTAACAAAAAGTTTAAATCTAACACACCATTTGGCAAAGGAGAAATTATCTAAACGAGGAGCAACATTCATGGTATAACCTAAGCTAGGTGCATCGTGTATATCGATAATATATTATATGCAAGCAAGACAAATGCAATCAAAACTAGATTAGTATAATAAGATAACTTAGATCTTTAACTCAAGGCGATTAGACCTTAAATTAAAGAGCACCAAACTATAATACCAACTATTAAACCCTAATACTACTAGGAAAGAACCCTAGGGGGGTGAATAGGGTTTATACTAATCTAATATGATTTAGTGCCAATTAAAACTAAATAACAAATATCCTAGAAAATTAGATATGTAACAAGATATATATGCAAGGATATACAAACAAGTGTAAGTAGATATGTAACAAGATATATATGCAAGGATATACAAACAAGTGTAAGTAAACAAATACAAACAATTTAGTGGATAAATTAGACAATGAGATAATGGCGATAGAGATAAACAAAATATAAGTGCACAAGCCAAACTCAAACACACAAGAAAAGATCACGGAGTTTGGACCTTCTGTCTTACGTCTCCGCTCCCTACTCCCGGGGAGAAATCTACTATCACACTGGGTTTTCAATGCTCACCTGAAAATGTTTACACCTCATACTTGGTTTCTAGCTCATCGAAAACTTTACAATCAACACTCTTATAATCACACTCTACATCCTCTAAATGTTAATTTCTAGCCCGTGTCTTCCTCAAGTGCTCGGATTTACAACCTCTCCTTAGGCTTTACTAACGACGCCACTCCTTTGGGGATGACCCCGTCTCTCACCACACACTCGTCTCAGTGTACAAGTGTTTTACAAAGTGTATCCTCATAATAAAAACACAAATACAGTAAATTATTCTCTAATATGGATGAGAACACAAATAAGCTCACTCTCAAGAAACAACTCCACAACCCTAATATACTATGTATGAAAATACTAAAGCTCAATGTTTATGTGTGTAAGCAATGAGTAAAACAAATCTAAACTCAATATAAATCTAGATTTAATAAAAATGATTAATAAAAAAATAAATATAAAGCAAGAAAGAGTTTAGGGAAAATTTTCTATAGATCAAGAGTAAGAGAGAGAGAATGGAATGAAGCTCAAACACCAAAGATGATCTCCTCTTCCCCTTGTGAAAATTTCTTCACAAACTTGTAAACACACTAAATAAACTTAAAACAAATTTTTAAATACAATAAAAACTCTTTTTAAAACTCTCTTGTTAGGTAGGAATGATAAATACAATAGGGTATATATAGGGTAGAAGAAAATATCTGAAGAAAACGCCTAAAACCTAAAAAACAACAAAATCAGAAACTAGTCGTTACTGTGCAACGGCTACTTCGGTGGTCGACTGCAGAGACACGTCCGATCGACCGTGAATGGCTGAAAATAGATTTGGGTCTCTGGACATTTTGCGATCGACAGTCACAACTACTCCGGTCGACCGCAGACAGATATATCATATACCCAGGTTTAAAATAGTTTTCTGACTTTCATATTTGATTTAAAAATAGTAAACAAATTCAAAAAAATATAAAACTTTAGGAAATGATTGTAAACATGAAAATGAACATGTTATAAATTTATAAATAGCACCTCTCATTTGTAAAATATCATCATTTTACAAATATGTCCAAAACTTGAAAACATGAGATACTTGAATTTTGATATTTTGACATAAACCAAGTTTTGAAACTTTGTAAAACAATTTTATAGACCTTATTAAAGATATAAACTATTGTTATTAAGTCTATAAACCAAAAACTCAATATTATGCAAAAATAATGTTTTGCACAATACGCATTTAACAAAATGATATATATGAAACATAAAATATGTATATGAATGTATATTTGTTTCATATCTATAAAGCTAAGCCAAATCAAAGCAATAAATATGAAATTTTGTATTTATATAAACTTAAAAACCAAAACATGTATGTATATATAACTATATATATAAATACATAGAAACCAAAACATGTATGTGTGTGATATATGATTGAGCTTAAAGTATCAACACACATAATATAAACTCCTAAACTAGATTACCCAGGCTATAGGTCTTCAAT
This sequence comes from Asparagus kiusianus, assembly GCA_022839385.1. Classification (NCBI taxonomy): domain Eukaryota; kingdom Viridiplantae; phylum Streptophyta; class Magnoliopsida; order Asparagales; family Asparagaceae; genus Asparagus; species Asparagus kiusianus. The sequence continues at coordinate 404,489 of BQKN01063404.1, forward strand.
AAGCTCGACCTAGTATACTTACGGATGAAGCTAGAACTTGAATCTTCAACTCGAATTACAAGGCTTCATACCATAATTCCACCAACTCCATTGAATATGACCGTGAAAGCTCGATTTCATCCATCCTCTAACGAATTTTTGGGTAGGATGTCTAACATGCACTTGTAAACACTCGACACCTAAGTTTGGAATTGTTTGTTAAATCATCAAAACAAGATTAGGGATTAGGCTCATAAACATGAGGCCAATAATGACATCAACCCCCTATATTAGGAGAGACGAATCCTATTTTAGCATCTTAATATCTACATATGTCTCGAGATGCACCTAACAAGAACCGTTATACACAACTCAATGAGAACTGTGGTTAGGTAAAAGTCTAAATACACCTATACTTACATGTAAGATATTGTACTCATGCCTCAGGTCAAGAGACTACTTTGTACTATATCACTTGATAACTTTTATTTCACAGTTAAAATATAATTACCAACTAGACATTCTCGATGAGTCGTTCAATTAACTCATTCACTAATAAGTCATCTGCATACTCTATCTTGATGTCGTAGCATCAATGATCTAAGAGATGGATCATCGTCCTTCTAAAGAACAAATAGAGTATACACTAGTCTTTACCAAAGTAATGATGTTCTATCTCAACACTTCATCGACTAGGAACATTTTAGAATATACATTAGTGACTAATCAGATCTCTTCTTTATTATGATTACTATTAAAATTCTGATAGTCTAGTATCATTCTAAGGACTTTATCTGTATTTAAAAAAATATCAGATAAATATTGACAAAAATAGCATACTATCATTTTAAACAATGATGTTATATTCATATAGGTTCTGTTATAATATACAATTATTATCTGCAGGGCACCTATATCTAACACGGACCACCCTACAATATGTGTTAGATATAGACTTATCTCTATTTAGGGAACAAGATAAAGTCCCCCATGTGCGTAAGGCATTGATTTTGGTGTTGGAAGGTGGTGTCTTCTCTTGGGGCAAAGACGAACCTGATGCTATAGAGGAAAAATTTTGTATTCTATCTCCCGATGCAAAAGAAACTCAAAGTAGCATCTCCACTTCAAAAAAACAAAATAATTTGGATAACCCTAACAATCAGAATGTTTGATTACCTAATCTGATGGTGGATTTCTTGTTTATCGAGAGGGAACTCTAGTTTTAGCTCTAACTGTAGGAAGGTTTGTCCAAGTAGGGGGTTTAAGATGACTCTAACTGTAAAAAGGTTTGATTGCTCGATTTGAAAGTGAATCTTTCATTCATGAAATTGTAGGCATATAAAACTGCCTATAGGTCCCTGAACACAGCTCGACGACGCCGATTCGAAAAACAGACCATCGGGCGACATATCCAAACACGACCGTTAGCCCGCAAACACCGAAGCCAAACGATACGCGACGAAGCGGATTAACGAGGCTACGGAGCTGACAAACCGCACTCAAACAATGGAATAAATCCACTCGCGTGCGGAATCAAGCCAACGGGTTGAGGAATCAATGAGTCATCCAACCAAGAGCGGACTCGGACGAATCACGATCGAATCAAGATCAATTTCGGACTCGAACTTAGAAGTGGATTTACTGCCAAATCAGGAACCGGATTTACTGCCAAATCAGGTCAATGAATCGAGTCCGAATAAATCAACCACACAACTGAATCACGGACAGATACAACGATGAAAAAACAACGGAATACAGCACCTAGAGGGGCTCGGCCGAAACCGAGCCACCTCAAGGTGGCTCGGCTCAAACCGAGCCACCTTAAGGTGGCTCGGTGGGTGAGCCACCTCCGAGCCACCTCAAGGTGGCTCGGCAGCCTAGCCACCTCAAGGTGGCTCGGCAGCCTAGCCACCTCAAGGTGGCTAGGCATGTCGGCCACCTGTGCGTAGGCACAGTAAAGAGAGGCTATAAATAGGAGAGGTGGTTCATTTGTTCAAGGGTTGGAAAATTTGGAGAGGCGAAGCCCTGCTGGATTTGAAGCTCAGATCTAAGAAAGATTCAAGCTTTGGGACATTGAAGACTTGCTCATCCAGATCCGGTGCTCAGCGATCGTCCACGTCACAAAAGGTAGGAGTTCGAGAGGAATCGGATCTCAGATCTACGTAGGCATACTCCGGATCAAAGCTTGGTCTTTGATCCCGAGATTTGGGGACTATTTCCTTGGTGAAATAATCCCCCCCGGCTATTATTTCCTTCGTGAAATAATACCCGTCGTACTGCGTAGATTCGATGGGATCTAGATCGCGCGGTGGTCAACGGATAAACCCCGGCGTAGGCAAACAACCCACCCAAGCGAGCGACCGAAAAACAAGAGCTCGTGATTTGTTCGGCAAAAGGAGAAAGTTGTAATCTTTTTTTATTTTTCTTTGATTTTCATTGTAACCGGATCTTATAAAAAGACCGGATCTTTTTAACTCAAAAAGCTGTTAACTAAGATGACAACGTAATCAACAATGAAGAAAGACTCGATTTTCACCGCGAACAGAAATGAATCGAAAGGTGATTTTAGCTTTGGTTCTACCTATAGGAAGGTTTGACTAAGAAACAGTGGGAGTGAAGATACAACTAACACTGGGAATGTTGACTCGTACAAATCACTCAGCGGGTTTGTTAGTGTCAAGTGGCTAAGACTTAACATGAAGGGGTTTGATGATTACCATGGATCAGCAGCTTGAATTTTTGAATACCGTGTTGAGACTTTAACATTAGGAGTGTTAAGTGCACCAACACAATGGGAGTTTGGATGGAGTCAATTGAAAAATTTTTGGTGGACCCACTGTCAGTTAATTTGATTAGTGAGGAACTTTCTGATGGAGGACCGTGAATCATCAAGCACTCCATAGTTACTCTATAGGAGTTTCATGAGGGAAGATTAACCGAATGAAGTCATCTCATCTCGATGAAAGAGTGCTCGGAAAATCACAATGGGTGGGTTTTAATCATCTTGGAAATGATTAAATAGCCATACTGAGAGGTTCTTAATCATAATTTGGAATGAATTATTATGATGACTGGTTTTTTACCATGAATAATCAGTTTTGGGTTATCCTTAAGAATACTATGTGTAGTATCCTTTTGGAACTTCACTTTGGAATGCATTAAGGTATTCCACCCCTAGCTCTTTGGCACACCTGAATCGAATTATATTCGGCCATATTGTTGGGTTATCCTTAAGAATATTAAGAGCAATATTCTCCAAGAACTTCCTGTTATTAGAAATAAGGGAAGAAGTTTAACATTGTATACCCGTTGGAGGAATGGGAGAAGCAGTTTAACCTCATATAGTTAACGGAGGTAAAAGTTCTCATTCGGCTTATTTTGGCATTATGATGCCAGCGTCAACCAATGCTTGAATGCTATTCTTGATAGTGAAGTAAGCCTTGGTGGGATGAAGGATTCTCCTGTGGTACACATAGTACTTTGAATCCGAAGTGTTGTTAGCTTCGTCCTGATTCGTAATAGGTGGCAGCTTGATTTTGTTATTTTTAAGGAGGTATTTGAAGATATCTAGAACCTCGTCATCCTTGAAGGAGTACTCTTTTTAGAGTCTTGGATCCAGAGTCATTCGCTGATTTTAAGGTTGCTGTTGTGACGTCTGATTAGCATCAACAACAGTTGCAGGTGTCTTTCCCTTACCACGAGAAAAAAAAATTCAAGTTTAGGGGTTAGTCATTGGTTGACCTCTTTCAAGCTTTTTTCTTTTGAGAAAGCGTTCGGCCTATTCATCATGCAATTTTAGTTCTTTCGATGTTGTTGATGGCACGACCCCCAGGGCTTCCAGCACATCAATGGATAGATTATTGTGGCATGTCTGCAAAATGACTTCTTCTGTGACAGGATCCCTGCAAGCCATTACCTTGTTACGGAACTGTTTAATAAAGCTATCAACTAACTCCCCATCCTTTTGCTTCTCGTCTAAAAGGGTTCCAATCGACACTTCGGCATTATCATCAAAGAAGTTGTTGAGGAACGAGTTTTTCATGTCGTTCTAGCAGTTGATACTTCCCGACTTGAGATGGCGGTACCAATCAAAGGTGGCCCTGCGAAGGGTGCCAACGAATAACCGGACCATCAAAGGTTCATTGCCAGAGATCACACCCAGGTAGGACTTGAACTAAATTATGTGTTGAGTGGGTGAGCCTTTTCTGTCGAACTACGTGAAGTTAATTAGATTAAACTTTACCGGGTATGAGATTGACTCCCACTCCCATGGGTAAGGATATGGAATACCAGTCTTCTTTACCTCTTAAAGGACATTAGTGTGTTGATCTTGCTCTCCACGTCTTTCATTTACTCGTCCTCGCCCACATTTTCCTTCGGGCAATTTCGGGGAAGAATAACTAGACCACCCCCAGCATTGTCATCCTCGGTGGGACTACCCCTAGTATTTTGGTCAACAGGATGGGTATCAGCGTTGAGATTCTTATCCATGTCTGAATCGCTATCTACCTTATTAGTAGCATTGCGACGGCTAGATTCATCAATCTAATTTGTTAAAGCTTGAATCTGTTGAACATGCAATTCCCTTATCCGTTGTATAGTCATTTCCATTTCGAATTTAAAATTCTCTTTTTGTTTGGGCAGAGTGTCTTCGAGGATTTTGACCATTTGTTCAGCGTTGATCGTGAACACCTCATGATATTATCCTATGCTGGAGACTATATTGTCGGAAGTGACCACGGAGTTGGTGTCTAACATTTCATCCTCTGAGGATAACCTTCTGTTCATCTATTGATAATCCCTTGGTCTGATAGTTCCGAATCATAGCTGAGTTATATGCTGGACACCTCTTGAAAAGGATCGAGACTGAAACTTCACGTTGACTTCCCTTTTTGAGCCACGTTGATGGTGACTTCCGGGAGTTCATCTTTTTGAACGGCCAGTCTTCTCTTGTGAAAATGTGACGCCCCTATTTTCACATATGGCTGCAGTCCAAGGTAAACCTAGAGATGTCAAATCTATCATGCACCCACATTGTGCAACAACAATCATCAATCACAGTAAATCCTCTAGTTGGATCAAATAAAAGCATAGGTACAAAACAGGCAAAAAGTAGAACAATAATAATAGACATGATAATGAGGATTATATCTCATAAATAAAGGTCATGTCTTAACTGAAAATAAACTGAAATACATATGGAGTCTGAAATAATATACGATGTCTCAACATGAATCAAAACAGAAAGTCAAACTAAGACACATCGCCTTTACAAAATGAAACTAAACTCTAAGTCTGAATAAAATTTAAAACTATAGTGGAGCCTCTAACAAATCTCTTGGGACGGCGACTATGCAAAAACTCCGAGCTACCTGAAAGGGTGTTTTTAAAAGAAAAAAAATAACAACAAGAGCGTCAGAGCACTACAGCAAGATTATCCCCATCTGCCCCCAGGGGAAGGGCTGCTAGGATGGAGTGGAGGTTCTATCTATTAAGCATAGTCTACCTATATCATTTTTCCCGTATCTAGCGGAATTAATATTCAGACACCTACAAAATGAGACGTAGTACGTCGAGCAAAATAATCCAAATAAGGAAACCCTTATGTATATACTATATGTCCCAAATCGTAAACATCTAAATATTAATATCGAAATAAGAATAAACAATCTAATGAAACCAATAATTAGAGATCCATAACATGAGACTGGTACGTCGAGCGAAATAATCCAAACAAGGAAACCCTCATGTATATACCATAAGTCTCAAATTGTGAATCTCTAATCATTGATCCCAACTAAGAAAAAAAAGACAATAAAAGAAATAAGATATCAACACATCATATTTATAATATCTTCCACAATCACTGGAGAGATAGAATAAAATACCAACACATAATTTTGTATAATTTCAAAAGTAACGTATCTCAGTTATATAGTTCACTGATAGGTCATATTTATAATCGGCATCTATCATACTTAGGCTATCAAGTAATTGCCTCAGTGTGACGGACTATCCTATAGGTATCCTGAACTGTGTACACGGCTCATTAGTCTCATCGCGATCTCAGTGTATAACATGAGTGCGGAATGGACTACCAAATAGGCATCCTAGAAATACGGCTCATGGTCCTTATCGCACCCTAGTGCAGGATGGATGGCTAGATCAAGCCTCTTAAAATCCGACTCAATGGCCTGTACATGTGGAATATCGACGCACTACCTCATATAGTACTAAACTGAGCTCATCAACGATATCCACCTCATATAAATCTTTGTACCTCTGGCATGTCGATGCACTATCCCATATAATACTGAGCTATGCTCATCAATGATAGTTATCTTATGTATAAACCGTGTATATCTAGTGTGTCGACGTACTATCCCATATAGTACTAAGTTGTGCTCATCAATGACATGCAACATGTATATGAACTATATCTAATTCAAATATGATCAAATAAAAATTTATCATAATCCCCTTAGTATTCTTAAATGTATAATATAATTTATTCATAACTATACGTATAACATCAAGCGGCTCAAAACTCCGCGAACGGACCTCAAAACAGCGCAACACAGATCCACAAAACGAGCAGGAAAAACAGACATGACATCTATTAGTAAAACAAGCATATCTTTCCCTAGGAAAACTATTTTTACAAATGATTTTCTGTTTTAAAAATTAGATTCACACATATTTCAGATGGCATAAGTTTGGTTCCATTTGGAGTTCATTTGTTATCCCAAATCTTTAGTTAAACATTATATATGTGCAGCCATTTTTCTACAGGACATGTTGTTAGTAAAAAGATCATATCTTTCTTTATACAAATGATTTTTAAGATTTGTCTTTTGTTTTAAAAACTAGATACATATATCTTTCATTTGGTACTAGTTTGGTTAAATTTAGAATTTATTTTCTACTTTGAAATCTTAGTTAAACATGATACAATTGCTGTAGTTTTCTGCAGAAAATATTTATTTAGTACAACACTTAAATTTTTCATATATAAATAAAATTATGAAAAACCCTAATGATAATAATCATGATACTATCATAAACAGTAAGAAAAAAATTACTAATCTAGCATTGGTTTATGTTTTAACATCAAAAATTTAAATTTTATCACATCATGTTAAGATTTAAGCATGAAAACACATATTCAATATCATATTAAACATCTAACTAGTTATTTAACTATGGAGAAGGGTTTGGATGAAGATAATCTTGTCTTAGACATTGTTCTAAGCCTCTGAAATAAGCAACAACCAAAAAGAAATGCAACCAAGACGTTTTCCCCTTGCTACACGTTGATGATCTCGCCCTCGTGTCGATATTTGCTTTACAAAGCTCTCAAAATTCTCAACTTTAGGGCTAGGGATTTAGAGAGAGGAAAAGGGGCTTCTAGGGTTTGAAACTCTGATGTAAGGATATAAATTTTCATGAAAACACATGATTAAACCCGAACTAAATCCGTTTGACCCGAACCAAGAATCCTAATCTGACTAGGAAAATGACCTTCGGTATTTTGGTCATAACTTTCTCATCCGATCTTAGAATGAGGTGATTAAATATTTGTTGGAAAGATGATGAAAAGACCTAAACTTTGGTCTTTTGAGTTTTCCTAGATTCTAAGTGTATCATAGTATAAAATCTATAAACTCTTAAGTGGTCATTTTTCCCAGATTTTTCTCGTGTATGTTTTGTGCATTTGCACTCATATATTCATATATATGTATCAAATTGATCTCAAATAAATTCCTAGCATACTCAAATATCAAAAAATGTTATTTATCATGATATAACATTTTTATTATTATATTTCACAATCATTCAGAATTATGGGATTTTACACACCTTGGCATAGGCTTCGATGTTTTAGTGGAAAGTATTTCAAATACCGAGACCCTCTGTGGAGTAGCTTTGGGGTAGCTACACTCTGATAATACTACCCTGATAAACCTCTCACATGGACAATGAAAGTCTGATTCTGGGATACTTCTCTTTTGAGATTTTTTCGTACCCCTAACCCAATAGTCAAACTCATCAACGTTATGGTCGGAGCAACCTATCTGCTATTTGTTTGAGTCTCCAGGTATAACATTATTGTTCACAGACACGTTTTCTTTTGAATGGGTAACGCCTTTTTGGCGTTCATAGGAGTCGCGTGTTTGGGACCACGCCCTCGTGAGGGTGCATCCTTAACGAGGTCCTAGTTTATTGCACGCACTCCCAAGTAGACGGTTACATGAAAGGTCTGGTTGGAAGGTCGTATACGACCCCTAATCTGGTGAGTTATTCAAGGTTCATTCACTAGACCCAGGTGTTCTTTGACTAAAAGTTTGCCTTGATCCCCGTGCAAAGGACCAAGATGATCCGTGATCTTCATCTTGAACCGAGAAAGATCCATGCTACTGTGGGACTTCAGAAATGGCTGCGGGAGGCGAGGCAAGTGCCGGGTAGACGGGGACTCAGAAATGGCTGCGGGAGGTGAGGCAAGTGCCGGCCAGGCTGAACTGGCCCGGCTATGGCGTGAGCCAGCTTAAGGTGGCTCAGCCTTGGCCGAGCCACCATTGGCTGGCTCAGTCTTGGCCGAGCCACTATTAGCTAGCCTGGCCCTAGCCGAGCCACGTTTGGCTGTAACATTCTCATACGAATTTGGAATAAGGTGATCTAAGATTTGTTGGAAAGCACTTGAAGAGACCTACAACTTTGCTCTTTTACATTTTTCCAAATTTCAACTGTATCTATATGTAAAATGCATATACGTTTAACTGGTCGTTTTTCCCAGATTCAGGCCCGTGTACGTGTGCATGATATCACTTCTATATTCACATATATACATTGAATTGATCTCAAATCAATTCCTAGTATACTCAAATATTGATAAATATCATTTATCATAATATAACATATTTATTATTATTTATTATAAAATAAAAATAAAAATTTAAAATTTTAGGGTTTTACATTCTTCCCCCCTTAAAAGAATTTCGTCCCCGAAATTCCGCAATCTTATTGTAAAGATTAAAAAATATCAGAAAAAACACGTTAAGGGATAATTCAACCCTCATATACACATCTCGTACAATTAAGCTCTATATAAAAACGTAGCGATATATAAAGTTAACAATCTAGAATGTTAATACTTCCACTTAACTCCTAACTAAACGAAACTAGTACGTCGGGTGAAAAATCCAAACAAAGAACCCCCCATATATATACCATGTATTCTGAATGATTAGGAGTTAAGTGTTAATACCCCCATTCTAGTGTTAAATATAAATATGACTATCAGAAAAAAATTTTAAACTATAAGCAAATCATTAATCAAATCAATTTACCTGCTCAAACCGGTGCGGATAGTTGTGACACATATGAATAAGGAAATCACCTTATTCTAAGTCGCTTGTTTTCTCTTAGCAAGAAAGCGAA